>BOSO01012237.1:0-44609 GCA_018403395.1 Gorsachius goisagi | reverse complement strand
AAGGCGGCGCTGATGGTGTGGACGCGGGTCCTCTCCCGGGCGTTGGCCAAGAGCCGCCGCGTCTGCTGCAGGGCTTTGATCTCCGGCGAGACGCCGGACGCCTCGCCCGGCCGCGGGCGCGGGGAGGCGGCGGGCGGCGGCGGCGGCGGCGGCGGGCGGGCGGCGGGGGGCGGCGGCGGCGGCGCGGCGGGGAAGGCGCTGGCGGCGCCGAGCGGCTCCCAGGCGGGCGGCGGGGCGGCGGCGGGGGTGGCGGGGGGGGGCGGTGCGGTGTGGGGGGGGTGGGGGGCGCGGAGCCCCGGCCGCCTGCCGCTCAGCACTTTCAGCTCCACGCGGAAACTTTTGCAGCCGTGCTTGCGCCGCAGCCGCCGCAGCCCCCCGAGCTCGGCGGCGCAGAGGCGCGGCCAGGGTTCGCCCTCCGCCAGCGGCGTGCTCCGCATGGCGCGGGGCGCTGCGCGGGTGCGCTCAGCACCGGCCGCTCCGCCGCTCCGCTCCCGCTGCCGCCGCCGCCGCCGCCCCGCTGCCGCCGCCGCCCATCTGCGCCCGCTCGGCCGCGGCGAACAGCGGAGCCCCGGCTCCCTCCGTCCGTGCGTGCGTCCGTCCGTCTGTCCGCCCGCCGCTCCCCGCAGCCTGCCTCCCCACCGCCGGCAGCCGGCCCGCCGCGCAGATGAGCGGCTTTAAAGAAACAGGAAGGCTGGCTTTTTTTTTTTTTTTTTTTTTTCTTCCCAAAACAGCTGTGCTGCCAATCTCCTTTGTTCATCCCCCCCCCCCCCCCCCCTTCCCTTCCCTTCCCTCCCACCCCACTCCCACTTTCTTCTTTAATCTCGCTCTTCCATGCGATGGAAGAGAAATCCTGCCCCCCGGAGACTCGCCGCGACCCACCGGGTGCGCTTTTTTCCCCTACACCCCCCCCCCCCCCCTCGCCTCCCCAGGGAAATCCGTGATTTGCTTTGGTTTCCACCCCCCTTTCATCCCGTTTCTCCCCTCCTATCGCTCTTTTCCCTCATCGAGCTCCTCATCTGCGAGGTGGGGGGTGCCTGACTTCGCGTTGCCTTCCTAAACGTGCCCGGGAGCCCGGCGGGCACCCCGGCGGGATGGGTTCCCGGGGGAGCCGGGGAAGCTCCGGCACCTCGCACATCTCCCTCCCGTCTCCACTTCGCCTTTCACGGCTCCCTGAAGCCTTCGCTTGCCGCTCTGCTAGAGACTTCGGATGAGCTTAGAAGAATTATTCCGCAGCAAAGGGGCTGCCCTGTTTTTTTTTCACAGGGATAACAAGGGAGCCCGGACGCGGGGGTAATTGCTACCAGCCGTGGGCTGCTTCTGCTGGCACCCCAAAACCCCTTATTAACTGCCCTTACCCCAGCCACGCCGGGGGGAGCAGCCCCAGCGCAGCAGGCCCGGGGGTCTCCGCAGAGCGGGCAGGCAGGGAGGGACGGAGAGGTGCAAGGACTTGCCTAAGGTCACAGTCAGAGCTATGGCACACAGCTGGGAATCGACTGCATTTCACAGGATTGTAGGAAAATTCAGGACAGAAGGGACCGCAGGAGGTCCTCTCTTGTTTTTAACTGTTATTTAAGCACCTGGCTTCTGTTTTCAAGTCACCTAAACCCCTTAGACATTGTCGTGTTGCGAATCAATGGGATGTGACCAGTGAGATGCTTGAATTCACTGTGGAGACAGGGACGTTGGTTCCTAACCCTCCTCCTCCTCCCACGGCGTGTCAACCTAAGCAGCCACCAGCACCACATGGGGCAAGCAGAGGGAGCTTCTAGTGACCCAGCTGAGGTCCACGAGGCGAGACAAGCTCTGCCTGAGAGCTAATGTCCTCTGCATCGTGCTACTGTGGCCAGGCTGCTCCCAAGCAGACATAGCAAGGGTTTCTTCAGGTGGAGAAACCAGAGGTACTGGAGATAGTCCTAGAGAACAGAGGCTGAGCGCTGGTTTGGCACCATTTCTGTACCAGTCATGCTACCTCCTCCATTAAATCCTCTGCCCCAGGTGTCACTGCAGTTTGATTTTCTTTTGCAGAAGGACATTAGGTGACTCAGCTGAACTCAGAAGTGCCCGACTTCCCAGTGTGGGTAGCATCACCCCCCTGCCTTGTGGTGGTGCTGCCAACCTGCTCTGATGCCCTCAGCTAGAGCCTGTGAATGATTGCCACCAATGTCAGGGCATGCCCTAATGGCCATTTTTTCCATCTTTTGTTGCTGAGTTCCTCTAACTCTCAAAGATGAGAGCCAACAAAGGGGTTTTGGGTTGACCTGGTTTCTCCCAAATGTCCCAGTCAGTGGCAGTAGCACCGGCCTCTCCAATAGGGTTTATCTTTCAGTGGAAGCCTATGTTAAACACTTGGTGGCTCTTCTCACAGGAGAAGGATTAAACCCAAGATCTTGGCCAAATTTCAGTCTCCTCAGCCAATAAATTATGCTTACCTAAAATCCCCCTGCTGTTCCAGCTTGATTTCGTGGACCAAATCCATTCAGGGGGTAAATAGATGAAGCCCATTAAAACCAAAGGAATTTGCAGCCATTTACACCATTTGTTTTTCACGTCTTGCCCTTAAGGCGCGTGTATTTTCTGGGTGCTGGTTATATAGCTGCTCCCTTGGCCGTAGCTGCATTACGGAGTGCTTCCAAGAAGAAACCTAAACCTGAGTGTCCCTAGTCACATAACTGCCTGTCAGACCTTCCCCTTCTCTCATTTTAGTATCCTTGCGGTTATGGGTATCACAAGAGAGCTGGGGAGGCCTGGATCAGGGCTGGGTCATGATGGTCCTTGTCCCTCAGGGTGACACGCGGTGTGGTGCATACAGCCCGTCCCCGTCTGTGCCCCGTTCGCAGGGGATACAGCAGCGGCAGCTGCCAGCCGCGGAGCGCAGACGCCGTGTACATACAGACCTGCACCCAGTGCATTAACCTGCTTGCGCTTCATTAAAGCCGTGCAAACTGCATGAGGACTCTCTTGTTATCATCCGACTGGGTTGCTCCTCTTTATCTGAAAGGTGGTTGAGACTAAAGCTTGCTTGAGACTAGACTGAAGGGAGGGAGATTTAAACTGTAATGAAAGGGCCCATACAATCATAGAATCATAGAATCACTTTGGTTGGAAAAGACCTTTAAGATCATCGAGTCCAACCTTTAACCTAACCCTGCCAACCCACCACTAAACCATGGCCCTAAGCACCTCATCTATCCTTCTTTTAAATACCTCCAGTGATGAGGACTCCACCACCTCCCTGGACAGCCCATTAATCTCTCCTACCAGCTTATTTAGCTGAAAGTTACTCTTTAAATTAAGCAAGAGTGAGTTTCCTGCAGAATAAACCCTGCCCTTCAGCGCAAGCCGTGGTAGCCCCAGAGCTATTGGCACGCTTTCCACGTGCGATGGAGATGGGCGCTGATGCTTGACCTCACAGAGACCACTTTGCCTCTGGAAATGAAAGCAGTGGGGCTGCATACTGGCACTGGTATTTGGGCTGGGAGCGGCGCGGCCTCATGCCACGCCACCAGAGCAACACAGCTTTTGGGACCGAATGCAAGAAAATCTCTGGGCGGTGCTGGCTGCTCTGTGCCATCTGGCTGCAGCAGCTCATTCTGCTGCGTGGTACCTCTCTGCCAAAATGATGGCAGGAGGTGAAAAAACAGACGGAGGGATTCGCCTGCCTGTGGGGGAGAAGTGGAGAGTAACAGGGCTGCAGTTATGAGTTGTAGGGGAACTTCTGACCTTTCCTTTCTGCAGACCACTTAATGTCAGCTTCGTCTGCCCTCAGAGTTGCATCGTTTTAGTGGTCCTGCGGTGTCCTGCGGGGCAGGTATTCACAGGTAGGGGGTAAGGCAGGTACTCGCAGCGCGTAGGCACACACGGGGAGGTTTCATCTATTTCATGCATTGCCTCCCTTTGTCAGCTCCAGGGTCCTCTTTGCTTGGGGTGGGCAAAGCTGACCCAGCCTGGTCCTCTTTAGTAAGCCAGGCATTTTGTTTTGTGGTGGTGTGGCTGTGGCTGCAGGCTGGTGAGGTGGGAAAGGGATCTCTCCTCTGTCTGGACACCCACCAAGAAAACAACTTCAGTATAACCACCAACCAAGAAGCTTGCCATGCAACTCTGCTGCCTCTGCCTTCAAGGGTAAATAAATATGGAAATAAATCCTTTGCCAGTCCCTCGTGAAGGTTGTAAGAGTCCTGGGTAAGAAATCTGAGCAGAGAGCATCACTGGAGAAGCATTAACCTCTCATCCCAGCATCCTCTGGCACTGTGTTACTCAAGGTCATGGATTAACTCCATCCCGTGTGGGGTCGAGCTCTCCCTGATGCTACAGCACCATGCCCTAAACTGGTCTCTGCCTTCTGCCAGTGGGTGAAACACCGTGTTGGGTGGCTCTCCGCTCTGCTAAAAGCTGATGTGGTTGAAAGAAATGACTGTGAACCTCTAGAATGTGTCTTCAGCTGGTACATTTTTTAAGAGGATAAATAAGTAGAAAGGAAAAGGACATGGAAACAATCTACTAAGTGGCAAGGTTTAGTGGTAGGTGCAGTTTGGGCTGTTTGAAAGTCTTTGTCTTCCAGGGCCCAGGATAGGTGATGGGGGAAAGACGTGCTGCAGGTGGGTGCCGGGGAGGTGTCTCCAAAGCAGAGTCCAATGGACAGGGCATTTTCCCCAGGAAAGCATCCTGAGCATTTCTGAAAGGTGACTCAGCTGGTGACAGCTTTGTACTTTCGGAAAACCAGAACACAATTCCAAATCCTGTGAAAAACCAGAGCACTTGTTAAAAAGGAACGTCTACTCTCATGTACGTTTTCCAACATCCTCCTTAGGCAAGAGGGATTATTTTAAAAATGCTGTTGAAGAGCAAAACCAGAAGGCCGATCACAAGTGGCATCGATGTAAACTTGAGCCATCAAAGCAAGACTGAGATGCAGCCTTAATCCTTCTTCTTTTACCGGTTAAATGTGTCTTGTACTCCGACATTATCATTAGGAGTTTGACAGCATTTGAGCAGCTGTCTGTCTTGGGAGGTTACAGAATTTCAGTCTGTGTTTTGAAGTGTGTAACGTATAAGAAAGGAGAAGGGAAGAACTTTTCTTTTTTGCAATAAAAATTCCATCAGGAGCACATTCTTTTATTGTGAAGTATTTAAACAACAACAGCAAAAAAAGAAATAAAAAAAAAAAAGCTTGGCAGGCTAAAAGTTTGTCCAGTCCCTAATCTGGAAAAAAAAAAAAAAAAGAAAAAGAAAAGGAAAAAAGAAAAAAATGCACTGTTTTTATAGTTCTATGAAAAATACATCTTAAAAATCAGCAATTTGAGAATATAGGCAGGAGAGGACAGAAAAAGTGAGACAAGGCTGCTGAAACACATGTCTATTATTAGTGAAGAGAAGAGAAATTTCTGTGGCATTAGGAAAACCCTGTAGCATTGCTAAGTACCCATAAAATGTACAGTGGGAGCTGCAAGAACCCGTAAAGTTGGTGGTCTCTCATCAGTGGGGGTTTTTAAAGCTATTTGGAGACTTGGCAAATGTGCATGGGCAGGATTATAGGATAGTCCTCGCGGATAACACGAAACTGAGGAAGGATAGAGAAATGAGGTAAGAAATGAGAATTATTCACACCCAATGTATATTGCAGTCATATCTGTCATTGATTTAAAATTGTATTTCTTTTTAAATGCTTGTTTTTTACTTGACACAGCCAATATGCACGCAGAGGGAAAAGTGCTTATGACAGTCTGCAGCTTAATTTTATTCTCTTAGACTGACTGATGAGATTTAATCCTCTTCTGCCCTCCTCTCCTCGGCTTAAAGAGGGGCTGTAACAGTGATCCAAGGTCTGAAAAATATGTTTTGTCAGTGTATCTCAGTAAAGAGCAAATGGTGAGATGCTTGTGGCCCGTTCCCATCTCCATGAAGAGGACATTGCTGCTGCCCAGGGGCTTTCTAGTCTGTCGGAAAGAAGTGCAATGATTTCCAGAGGCAGAACAAATGAGGCTTGTCATAAGGGCTATGCAGTTATGCTGAATATAACAATCTTTGCAATGTATTACCTAAAGGAATAATGGAGTCTACACTGCTTGAATTGTATAAATAAAAGCTGGACATCTTTTAAAAATATGTTACAGTTTAAGCCATGGACTTGATGCAGAAGTTATTGTATGAATTTATTTTATGTGGAAAGCTGGGCTAAATACTTGTACAGGATCCCTCTGGCCCTAATATCTTTGAATCTCAATCAGGTATCTGACTTTCTGAAACATCAGTGTATATCTTGGTGGAAGCCACTGGGCGCTTGGCAGTCTTGCAGATCGGTTTGGATGCACTCTGCTACAGATTGAGAGGCTCAATTTTATAAGAAAACATTTTTGTTTAAAATTTAGAAACCCCTTAAATTCTCAGCCTAGCCCCAGTGGACGTACTACGTTACACCAATGCCTCAATGCCTCTCTCCTGCTAAGGCAAGGTGAAAGATGTGTCTCCACTAACCTTCCAGGAGGCTTAGCCACACTGTAGCAGCTTATACAGTGACCTTGGGGCCATCAAGGCCAAGGACAACTTTTCCATTGACTTCAGCAAGAGCAGATATGGGCTCCTGCACTGCAGGGATGAGAGCTGTATGAGAGGTTGAACAGCTGGGTAAGGACCTGCAAAAACCTCAACTCTTTCTCCACCTGTGAGCCAGTGCACTGATTTACACAGAGTTGCACTGGTGGCTGGTCTGGCTTCAGCCCTATCTGACCTCATCCATCATTGAAACCTCTAAAATTCCTCCCATTTATTTGTTTAGGACCTGTCCAAGGCTGGTTCATGCGGTCGGGATAGGGGTTGTGTGTGGAGATGCACATGAGGTGCAGTCCCAGCTCTGCCAAACCTTCTCTTGTGGGTCACTCCCCATAGTGCTCCTGGTCTCCTGGGGATCCTGGCAAGCAGCAGTACCTTGTCCTTCTTTGCCCCAACCCAACCTCCTCACTGCCGTCCCTGTGTCCTACAGCACCAACAAGATGCCCAGTATCAGCATTAGCTCAAACTCTTCCTCCTTTCTCCAGGCAAGGTGGTGAAAGCTGAAGTGGAGAGTATTTTCTAGGCTTTTCAAATAATTACGCTTTACATCTAGACAAGAGAGACACAGGCTCATGCAAGCAGCCTCCGGCATCCCTCTGCCTTAATTTCCCCATGTGAATTGAGCATCCTTTGGGCTTTGCCAATTTTCTTTTCAGAGTTTCAGGTCCCCTCTCTCAGCCTGTCTCCTTCCAGCATTGCTTCTTCTCTCTGGTCAGTGAGGGCAAGCTTGTCCCTTTACAGCTGCCCCCCCATCAGCTGGTATTCCTGGTCAGCCACAAACCCTGCCCCGGTCCCACACCACTTGGTTCACTCTGAAGCTCTTGGCCAACTCTGAAATGCATATGGACAAGATGCTGAGATGACCTTGGATAAAGCTGTCTGCAGTGATAATGTATGCTTAGTGACAAATGCCATGGCAAAACTAGAATATTAAAAACCTCTGTGGAGAAATTGTGGCAGAAAAGAAAAAAAGAAAAGGATGAGATGTGAGGATGCTGAACTCTTTCACTTAATATCCTTTTGATCTAGAAAAAGGCCAGTCGACCTTAAATAAAACATAGGTACAGGACAGTTTTTTAGTTCAAACCTATGCATTTTGGGTGGAAGTTTACTTTTGTGGTGAGAGCAAAGCAAGCACTTGTTTGCCAGATTTTTTTAATGGTGTCTGTTGAATGTGGTTTGCAAGGTCCCAAGAATTTGCAGTGACTCTTAGTGGTTACAGTGAGGAGAGTGCAATTAGAGGCACATTTATTGTCAACTCCCTAGTCAGATGCTCCAGGTGTAAAAGAGCTTTTAATGGTGAAAAGGGAAGAGTACTACCACAGAGAGCTTCATTTACATGAGCTAAGTACCCACATCTCCAGTGCGCAGTCACCATGGTGGTGCAGAAATGCCAGTGTTACATTAATGGTTGAACTTGATGATCTTAAAGGTCTTTTCCAATCTAAACAAATATCTTAAGGGTGGATGTTACGAGGACGGAGCCAGACTGTTCTCAGTGGTGCCCAGTGACAGGACAAGGGGCAATGGACACAAACTGAAGCATAAGAGGTTTCAGTTGAATATGAGGAAGAAGTTCTTTACTTTGAGGGTGATGGAGCCCTGGAACAGGCTGCCCTGGGGGGCTGTGGAGTCTCCTTCTCTGGAGATATTCAAAGCCCGCCTGGACGAAGTCCTGTGCACCCTGCTCTGGGTGACCCTGCTTGAGCAGGGGGGTTGGACTGGATGATCTCCCAAGGTCCCTTCCAACCCCTGCCATTCTGTGATTCTGTGTAAACAATTCCATGATTCTATGAAATCAAGGTTTTGAGAATGTAGAGGATTCCCAGGGAGGCTCATCTTCATGAAGGAGGTCTTATCACATGCTGAAGTTTATTATTGTCTTCTATTAACCATTCATTGGACAGGCTGAATTTATTATTAGGGTATATCAATAGCGTACTATTCCACAGAACTTCGTGTAGCAGCTTGTTTCTGGTTAAGTTTGAACTTCACATTGGGATACATTACTTTAGAGGCATGTTAGTGAATAAGGACATGGGAGTCCAGAGTCGTACCGTCTTGGAGTTCTAAAATAGAAAGACTGTAAGAAACTAAAAAAAAAGGTGAGAAGCAGGTTGACTGGAGAGTGGTCCTACCCATGGTACATCATCCCAGCTTCTGGCAGTCAACAGCTAAGGGAACTCCTGAACTAAAGGTTGAGTTTCGACTATGGTGTTTAGTAGCCCTGCTGGAGCTAGCCACTGTTACTATTTTAAGCCCATTTGTACTCATTTGTAATTTTTTTGGTCCATGGCGATGAGTCCCATAGCTGATTTGTGAGAGAAATGTCCTTCTTTCTGTTCTAAACTCGCAGCCTGATAATTTCATTAGCTAAGTCTCTGGCCCTTGACGTTCTGTGAAATGGGGCACAATTATTTCCTGTTCATCTTCTCCGTTGCAACTCATGACTTCATGGACCTCTCTCAGATCCCCTCTGTCTTCTTTTCTCCCAAGATGAAGGGGTTTAGCCTATTTTGACTCTTCTTGTCTGGAAAGTGTTTTCTGTCTCTGGTGTCTTGTTGCCTTTTCTTGCCTTTTGTAGTTCTGCTCTACCCTATATGAGATTGGTGCACTGGAGCTATGTGCAAAAATTCTTTATATTGCTCTGAAGTCTTTTGCTACTAGTTTTTAATTTTCTCTTTGCCTTTTTAATCCTGATAGAGCACTAAGGTCTCATTTTTAGAAAACCATCCACAATAGCTCCAGGATCTTATACCCAACAGTAGTAGCTCACTCAGTGCTCATTACTGTGCATGTATCCTTAGGTTTGCTTTTTAATCATTACTTATATTACTCTGAATGTTGACTTCCATTTTATTGAGCAGTCACTTAGCATTGTAAGCCCATCTGAATTTCTTTGCTCACAGCTTTAGTTTGGACTATTTTAGATGGTTTAGTGTTGTTGGAAAAAGTTGTCACCCTGCTTTTCACTTCTTATGCCTTTTTTTTAGAATAAATATATGTGTTGAGCGCCAGAGGTCCTAGCAGCATAGAACCTCATCCAGTCCTGCAGATTGGCTCCCTTTGTTATGAAACCTGGTCATTTAGTCCTTGTTTTGGTCTCCTAGCTTTAACAAGTTGTTGACCTTCTCCCTTGTTCAAGAACAGCTTAATTTTTTCATAGGTTCCTGTATTTAGAAACTCAGGTGAACTGTATTACTCACATCACCATCCCCCAAAGCTCACTGACATGCTCAAAGAACTTGATTTGTGAGACATGACTTCCACCTATAGATGCAACACTTGACTCTTCCCCATTACGCCTTGCTCCCTGATGTGTCTCGTATTCCTTTTTAAAATATTTATCAGTTTGCCTCATATAGAATCACACTTGTCTTTATTTATTTCTTCAGTGAGCTGTCTCTGGAAACTGCTATTTCATTTTGCATCACGTTTACTGCTTCTGTTCCTTTGACATAGGCTGATTTAGCCAGCAGGTTGGCTCTGCACCACAGATAACTGTTCAGCAATTTCCTCTTTGGATTTCCATAGAGATCTTGGGTGAATACCTTCTGGTCTCACAGATTTGTCTTATTTACTTTATCGGTTTGTTTGAAAAGCTTTTCTACTGATGCTTCACTTTGAGATATCTCTTCAGATGTGCTCCCAGTAAGAAGAGGCTGTGGTGTGGGACACATCCTCGGTATTTATTTGACTTTGCTATCATGAGATAATGTGTCTTGAGTGCTCATCGATCACATATTGATCATCTATTAGTCTGAACAGCTGCCTGGCAAGTTACTTGCTTTGGAAGTGTTTGGAGCAGTTTTTATTAGCTTTCAGAGCTTTAGGAAATTGCTCTTCAGCATGTCTTTTAATAGATTTATATTAATTTTTAACATTGGCTTACCTATGTGCATGGTTTTTTCTATATTCCCTTTTTGAATGTCATTCTCACTTTTTACTTCTAATAGACTTTATTCTGTCGTTCATTCTATTAACATTTAGCATTGAAAATGTTCTGTTTAAATAAACTCTCTGAGTCCTGAAGTCATTTGACTCCCAACTTTCCCTTTCAACTTCCTTTCAGTACAACTCTTTAGTTTTGTGTTACTGCCTGTCAGCATCCTACAAGTAGAGAAAAAGCTCCATTACTTAACATATGAAAGATGTGACTGGTAACCTATACATCAGTTTACTGCAGGACTTGGTTTAGTACTAGTCAGTAAATGTCTTCCTAGGTTTAATATGATATAAAATATGACCCCTGCCAAGATTCAAGCCAGCTCTGCGATACAGTTTCTCCAACTTTGCCTCCTAACATGTTTTACCGCACATAAATGAATACTGTGTGGACATTATCAGCTTTTTGACAGTTTGGTCTGTAAACTTCTTACTTCTACACTGATTGGGGTCCTGGTGAACAGAGTAGCAAAAGGAAATAGGGAAAGAGAAATTAGTGATGGGCTGAAGTACAGCAGTCAAGTTGTGATACAGAGTTCAAAGTCTCTCTATAAAGCCCAGAATGTTGGGGCTGATGAAGCACTGGGCTTTGGCCAAAATTTGTTGAGCCATTGTCAGATATGAAGCCGTGGGAGTTTGCCTTCAGGGTTGGGTTTGTGTATCCTGCCATCTTGGATGTGAGTCGTTCAATGCTGAGAATTGGACACATCCATCCACCTGGGTGACATGTGGACAGTGCAAAGAGGTTGATTCTCAATGGTCATGTCTGTGTTTTGGCACTTTGTCCCTTGACTAGTCATAGGAGTGATGGTCTCTAAGCTGGCTGAAGATGGATTGGTTTGTTATTGTTGAATTCACTCCTGTCCCATCAGCCTGGTGAAGACACTCGTAGCAGGACTGTGTCAATGAACCAGCCAGGCCTTTCTTCCCCACCGTGGAAGCTTTCCTCAGGAGGGCAGAGAGTGCCAAACCAGGGCCATCCTCCATCTGCACCCAGAGGTATACACCACAGCAGAAGCTAGAACTGTTGCCCATACTGTTAAATCACAAGCGTGCTCCATTGGATGGGTTTGGTCTGGGACAAGTGGGTTTTCTCAGACAATGCCCGGGCACACTTTGGGGATAGCCTGGGATAGGGATGATTCCCAATGGGCAATTCGCATGTGGCCAACATGGAGGTTTTTTCTTTCTTTCTTTTTTTTTTTTTTCCCTTGGGTGGGGGTGAGGAGTATTTAGCCATCTGGACCCATATTATGCTATGACAATTGACCTCATAGATAGAAAATGGCCTTTACCTGTTTTATTCATCATTACACATGCAGCTGAAGTCTCCTTTCTTCCTCCAGCCTGCTGTACCATCAGCTTCATAGATTCTCACTCAGTCTGTATCTGAGAGACAAGATAACCAAGCATGTTGGTTGTTGAACAGTCAATGACTTTGCTGGTCAGCCATGTCTTTTAACCAGATTTCTGGTTTTTAAGAGTTCTCAGCAAGGTGGTCAGGGTCAGGCAGGGCTCAAAAGAGTGAGGACAACTATGGTCAATGGATGCAAATTTGAAGAATACAGTCATCCAGATAAGTGAGATGAAAGGCCAGAAATTTGGCCAAAATATATCTAGGAACTCTTTCAAGAAGAAAATAAAAGTTTAGCCTGGGATTAAGTTGAAGATTAGGAAGAGCAGTGACACAGGAGAGGATCCAGGATGAGGATTAGACAGAGTGGGAGTGAGGTCAGATAGATGTAGATCAGGGACCAGGGCTCAAGCATAGCAGAGATCATGCTCGGGAAGTACAACCACAACCCAGAAGGTCGGTGAGGAGCAGAGAGAAATGAGAAGGACTCCTTGAGTAGTGACTGGCTGAGGTAAGCCTTCAGTCAAGCCAACAAGAAAACTCTTAGGTGCTTGGGCACATTTTGGTTTTTTTTCTGGCTGCAGAACACAAAAGTCAGGCAAAATTTTCAAGTCAGCACTGGTATGGAAAACGTTTTGGGATGTAGCCAGAGAGCACAGGAGACACAGCGATGCAGAGACTGCAGATCCTAAATTAGCTGTGAGTAGTCCCTTGCAGAACTTGACTATGTTTGTGAAACACATGGGTATTCATGGTATCAGTGGTGTTGCCCAAAGCAAAATAAGCAATGGAGCTAACGTGTAAGAGTTTGAGTAATATCTTATTAGTGATATTTCTTAGCTTTTCTAAATGTAATTAGACCAACCTTTTCTTAGGTGTCCAGATGTTTTCTTGGAATGTGTTCACTGCTGGTTGAGTGCTTGTTCAAAGGAGGAGCATCTTCCAGCAAAGCTGTAGAACGCATGTTTCTAAATGAAGCCTTGCACTTTTAGGTGTGATCCAAAACCATCTTTCCATTGGTTTTCAGAGGCTTTTGGATTAAACCTCATATGCAGATTTGCCAGGGCTCTCAGATGAAAAACAGTGAGGGAGATGAAGTGCCAGATGGCGTTAAGTAAAATTTATTGGGTTTGGAGGTAACACAGAAACCCTAAGCTGAATGGACCCAGAAATTCTGGCTGCTGAAGTGTGATTCCCCATCTGTACTGAACATCAAGGTGGCTCAAATAAAGGTCAGGGACCCACATTACCATTCTCTATTCCACTGGTGGCTTATAAAATATTTTAGGATGCATTGAGTGGGCTGTATAGGAACAGACTGACTAGTTTAGCAGATGTCACCACTAGAAGAATGTCTGCCATGATCTGGTGTCTTGTCCTTTGATAGCTGTTCAAAGAGCAGGCAGGAAATTGCACTGCTGAAAAATAAATTGGATATTAACACAACAGAAAGAGCTGATAATGTTTCTCTTTGTGATACTGGGCTGAGTTGATTGGAACGCTAACCTTAGCCACCCTGAAACAGGAGCCGATTGAAATATGTGGTGTGGACCCGAGTCCAGTTTTCATGTGGACGTTTTTATTCTTGTGCTTTCCACCCACCTTGTAGCAAAGCCAAACATGATGCACAGTCATGTAAGACACTGAGGCCCTTTAATTTTAGCATTGACCCTAACTTACAACCATTTTCCTGCCACTGATTGCTCCTAGAGACATTCAGAGCCCCTGATAAATTCCTGAGAGACTCATTCGCTTTCAAACCTGCAGGTACATATCTTGATAACTGTTAAACCTGGTCACAATCAGGGTGGAAATGGGATGGGAGGAAAGCCATAGAGCCATTACGAGGATCTATTGCTGAGATTACCTGGGAGGGTAAAAAAGATTTCTCTCTTTAAAGGTCCAGATGACAGTGTTCCAACCGATATTTAAAATGGTTAATGTGCACTGAACTGAGCGACGCAAAAGAGCATTTCCAGGGCTGTTCCAAAATGTTTACCTCTCAAATGTTTTCTGACAGAAAATGCCATTATGGATTAAGCAACATTTTTTTGAGAAGTGTCTGTTTTCAGCATGAAATTTCAGATGTTTACTGAAGCTTTTCAGCTAGAAGCAGAAAGTTTATTTTCAGCTTTTTCTGTTTTTTTTTTTTTAAGTAAAAGTTAGAGTTTTTGTGAGAGAAGAAGAAAACTCCATTTTCAGACCAGCTGTAGTCTAGTCACTCTTCCAGATGGAGAAGAGCCTGAATAGTGTCATTTTGAAGCATCAAGCTCTATGTGAACACTGGAAACCCCTAGCAGGGTCCTGGCTAGATAGGTCTGACTCATGCCTGTTGCATGGGTTCACTCCCTGCCATGGAAAGACCAAAGGAAAACAGGACATGTATGAAACCTCTATTAACAATTTCTGACAAGGTCCTAAAACTTCTTAGAGTTGAAATTATGCACACACATTAAATGTGTGACTGCCTTTAGTGCAAAACATTTGCACTCATGAGGGCTCTTTGAGCATTCCTCTTTTCTTAAAAGGTGGACTCCAAATACAAGGTTACATGAATGGGAAAGGAATCTACCGTGTTGCCTCAGGTGACAGCCACAACCCATTTTGTGACCAGCTGCTTTGGTGCCTGGTGCTGGCAAGATAGCTCATTCCCACCAGAGTGTAGAATTTTGGTATCCCACCCATCTCTGACCATGTGTACCAAGTTGAGATGATCGGTGGACCACACATCAGGATGCCTTGAGCAGGCAGGCCCCTAGGTTTATTTGTGCTATGTGGCAATGGTTGAGATACAGCCTGCGCAGGAAACAAGGCCAGTTGAGTGACTCCCGTACTTGATGGTGGAGATCTGATGGGTCTCCACAATTTGCCTTGCTCTTTTGTCACAAACTCTAGGTGCCTGCTGGTGCTGATGCTCAGCCAATTCATCCTTTTCAATACCAAATCCCATGAGAGCTGGATGAGCCAGAAAATCAGTCTGGCAAGGTTGATACTGAAGGAATTTGAGACTATCTTTCTCTTTGGAGAGAGGTGTTTGTGCAGGGTACAAGGCCATGCAGCATCTGTGGGGAAGGCGAAACCCAGTTCTGCAAAGAAGGGAGGTGTTTTGCGCATCTTCATATGATGGTGGACATGAATGTGTTATTTATGACTGCACAGCAGAAGGAGTGCTGGGGCATTTCAGGACTCTTAAGTTCCTTCAAGTAGTGTGCACTTCTGACTGGAGGTGACTCTCCAGCCTTGAGGTTTACAGCTGAGAAGTGCCTGAGAGAATGACTGATCCTTTCCCCTGTCACCTCTCCTACCTTCAAACACCGACCATCCCACAGAGCTGCACCCGAGTGTAGGGTATGGGGTCCCAACCATGCAATGACACTGTGGGCCTGCATTGTCAAGCCCAGCGCCCAGCAGAGTTTGGGCATGTGTCTCCCTGCATGGACTACTTGCAGCGCTCAGAGTCATTGTTTGATCGTTTGGTTCCACAAACAATCTTGGTCCCTCCACAGGAGGAGTTATCCTTTTTTCCATCAGTTGATTTTGGATCTTCCCACTGTGAGGTGATCCAAGCAGTGAAGAGCTTGTTAATCCCATTAATGCAGAGCTGTTCTGAGTAAACTGACTCACAAGGTAGTGGTTGTCGCCACTGAAAGCCTCCGCATGAAAAGGAGATGTTTAATTTGTCCTCCTGGGGCTGATGCACAGCCTCTGTTTTGCTGCTGAATTCCCATGTGTCATGGAGGGACCCTCCTTCGTGCTCCCGCTCCAGAGGCTGAGAAGGCAGCACCGCTTGGCCCTGAGGCATGCAATCCTCTTGGCCACCAATGTGTTGGGTCTCTGGGGGGAGCTGGTAGAAGTGATGTGGGAAGCTCAAACCTGAAGTCATCCTTCCCCGCTTGCCAGGATGAATCATTAAATCATCTGCTTTTACAGGCTGTGGCCAGCTATAAGCACCCGTGGAAAGGCAGAATTCAGTCTCCTTCTGCCTCTGTGCAGCCACATGGGGCCAAATCCTAGCCTGGTACCACTCCAGTGGTTTTGCACCAAGGATATTCACTCTTTTCAAAACTAAGCTAAAAGTGTCGTGGTTTTGGTTTGTTTTTTTTTTTTTTTTTTTTTCAAAGATGGTCTCCATCAAAGTTTCTTGAAGATATTTTCTAAAGTACTTTTTGGGAGGTGTCAAGAACACCTCTTGCTGTATCTGAGCATCTACAAAGAGATTCCTCCCACGCTGTATCTGAGCATCTACTAAGAGATTACTCCCACTAGCCCACCCTAGCCACGTAGGGTGAGAAGGGCAGAAAGAACAAGAATGAGGTATCTACATGCACTTTAATATAGAGGATCTTTACTCCCTGGCACCCGGCAGTCTGCTGGGAAATGTCCTGTGCCCATTGAATATGAAGCTGGCCTGCCACAGCTGTCTACGGGTGAGCTAAAACTGTCAGACATGTTTTTGGTTTCTGTTGGGTGATCCTTCTGGCGGTGAGAAGGAGGAACTTGTTGAGAAGATGATTTTGTTTAGATTGAACAACTTTCCTAAGCACAAGTTCCTTCAGCAAAGCCAAAGATGGTGGCAAGTGGTATCTGGCAAGCAGAGCCTTTGGTTGCTTCTCTCATCTCATTTCCTTTTTTGGGTGGAAACAAAGTGATGTTTCTTTTTTTCTCAATTACTGAGCCTAAAGACAGCCTTTTTTAATGCCAGGCTCAAAAGGTGGAAAGGCACAACAGCAACAAAACATACAAATACCCCAGGAGGGTATGGGCACCAAAATACAGAAAAATGGCTTGAGGTGTAGAATAACCACAACTGGCACATGACTTATTGATTACACACGTCATATGATCAGCCCTTAGCTAGTTATAAATATTATATTAGAAGTATTAGTGAAACCAGATGGGTTGCAACCAGTCCAGAATGTGGTGAGCCTGCGGCCTGAAATAAAGAGGGAAGAAGCACAATGATTTGGCATTAAAAATCATCGTTGTGCTAGAACCAAGAACTGATGAGGAAAAAGAGGAAAAGTCACAGAGCTGGCTGTGCTGTGCACATGATGCCTGGGAAATCATTTTTTCTGTGTCCCATGGCACCAAAATCTATTTCCCAAGAGTCTGCGGTCCAGGTTGGACATTTCATCCTGATGCTAACTAGCTACGTTAATTAGTCAGATTGTGCTTATTTTTGGGTCAGCAGTGAAAGAAAAGAGAGAACGTGAAGGCTATTGCCCGTTGTGTGTTTCTTACAAAGGGGCTGGACGTGGCAGGACTTTTCCTCTGGGCGTGCCAGTGTTGTGTGGGGCTGGTGCTTAGGTTGGTGCAGAGGGAGTGAGGAGAGAGGTAGATGCAGCTTTCTCCATCAGTGCCTCCTTCCCTGACCCCTTCAGTTGCTCTCCTGCATGTTTGAGAAGGTTTTAGCCCCTTGATACTCAGCGCCTGCTGCAGCTCTTTCCTCTGGGTGCTTTATATGTCCTCAAACACATCCCAGCAACTTCGCATCTTGTGGTAGTCTTCCCCACTTTAGCTCCTCTCCCAGAAAACTGTGCTGGTCTCATCTCTTGGAGGACCCCAAACATTCATCAACTGCATCAGGAGACCCTTAGAGACCAAAAGAGCTGGTTGAGGAGCACCAGGAGCACCGGGCATCCCATGAGCAGTGACCCAGGGTGGTAGGACACAGTAGAGCCGGGCTGGCTGCACATGTCCAAATCCTGCCGTGGAGCGCGTATTAGGTGCATTAGCATTTGCATCAATCCCAGCTGCAGAAGAGTCCCGGAGTTGTCAGCAGGGCGGCTGATTTATTGCCCTGCTCAGGAACGTAGCGGTCAGCGATATGGCATCAGAGTGCTGTCGCCGGCTGTTAATAGCCGGGCGGCTCAGGGTCGCGCAGGTGCACGCCGAGCCCCGTGTGACAACCCGCAGCCCGCGCAGCTGAAAAAATATGTCCGGCATCTGGCGCTGTCCTCGCGTCTGGGCCTCGGGGCTGGCACGCCAGCCCCCCGCAGCCGGTGCCTCCTGGTGCGGCCAGAGCTGGATCCTTACAGAAACACACAGAGGTGGCCGGAGCGGAGCTGTGCCAGGGATGGATTTGGCTCTGTCGTGCAAAGCAGCTCTCGGTCGTGCCTCCAGCCTCGTCTGTTAGGTCCTCACCCACCTTGCCCGTGCCTGCATCTTGCCTCCTTCCAGCTTCCTTCCTCCAGCCAAACCGTGCGTCACCACCTTCTCCCACCTGGTCCTCTGGAGATGCCGTGCTCTCCAGCTTCGGTCCCCAGGCAGGTCCCTCTGCCCACGCTTGTCACCCTCCAGTCCTATTGAAAGGGTCATGGAGATACTGGGGCTTGCAGGCTTGTTGAGGGCTGGTTGCATCCATCCTGCTCAAGCCATCATGGGGAAATAACCTAGCAACTTCTAATCAGCCCATATTGTGTGGTTGAGCGCCTGGGTTAGATGGCTTTAGGCTATGGACTTGCTTTGGTTGGGATTTTGGGGGCTGTGTACATTTGTGGCAATATATGGATACAAATGACTAAGAATAGGAAAGCATGTGCTAGGTCTGTGTCCACTCCTTTCTGTCCCAAAAAGGAATGGGCTCTCTCTAAGAGCCCTAACCTTGTCTTGAAGGCCAGGACAACATGCTTTGCTGATGAGGTGGCCTGAATTTCATCACCCTCATATCACTTTTGGTTCTTGGCAGACATGAGCGTCCGTTGCTTATAATACTACTTACCTCTTTAAAAGGGCCGTTCATCTCAAAGAGCTTTAAAAAGAAGCCAAGATCATTATTTCCATGTTCCAGATGGGGAAACTGAGGTACGGGAAGCAAAACCGATTTCCCCGAGTTACACAGTAGCGCTGAGGCAGGAGCAGGGAAGGGCTCAGTCCTGCCCGTCTCTGGTGGCCGCCCTGCCTCGTATGGCAGCCCTGGAGCACAGGGTTGGGTGGGAGAGCTCACATTTATCCTTTGGGGTGATTGAGTGTGTCCACACTTTCTGTCCTCGCTGCCCATCAGTGCTCCCCTTGAACCATACTGGGGGTGTTCCTGGGAAGAAGGAGGCACTGGTGGGCAGGCGTCATGGTTGAACGGACAACTACAGCATCTAGAACGGTTCCGTGGGCTGGAACGGTTGTATGGGGTGGACACTCTGATGTGATCCTTTTTACAGGGATTAATCATCTAGAAAAGAAGTTGGGGAAATGTTTTATCCCCCAAGACATTGTCAGGAACTCAGATAAATTATTTAAGATACTTTACAATAAACCCAAAGAATTTTCACTGTTTTGCCATGCATGCACTTTGTGAGAGAGAGTCTCTTTCTGCCCCTAAGACTAAAAAGGCACATAAAGGAAAAAAAAAAAAGGTTGCAATATCTATCTTATAGTAGAAGGACCCAGGGCAGGGCGATTCTGCTCAAGATCACACAAAAAACTGATGACTGACCCGAGAATCCAAGCCATTTTAACCAAAGCCCTCGTCCAGTGATTTAATGACAAGCTCTTGTTCCAAGTATGAATCTTTTAAGACGAAAAGGGATGTGGAAAAGGAAAACGATGGACACCCTGGGACGATGGGTGCATTTTGGTCCATTGTCCCACCTAGATGGGTCAAGATCCAGAATCAGGAGGAAAATGTAAAAAGAAAGGAGTGGATGGAGAGATGAGTCATTGAGCTAAAATCATCTTTGCCAGAGCAATGGCTCTGAAAGCCAGAAGGAGGAAAAAAAAATAATCAGCATGTCAGGTGGGGAGTGAGTCCTGAGCTGAAGTTGCAGTTCAAAGCCTGATGGTCTTCAGACTTGGGTGGGCTGTGTCACTGGGCACCATGACATGGCCATGCAAGGACAGCTGCCAGGTTGGGGGACAGCAGCAGAGCACAGGTACAGACCCTGCTTAAGAGACCCCTCAGGGATCCCTACCTGCTGATCATAGCTGGGATCTGCCTCCAAAGATCTATAGTTTCTCTCCAGTTTCTTCATGCATTGATCAGATTTGCCTATGTGGAAGATTACGCCTCCTCCGTCTGCAATGGCAGCCTCCGTGGGTGGCTTTGCCCCGTGGAGCGGTGACGTTGTAGCGGAAGAGGGGTGGGTGATGGCGATGGGCGTCATGATGCTGTGTTTAACTGTGAAAACTCTTCTGAGAGGCATTGAACTTGTATGGATGGAGAAGGCAACAGCGAGGCCAATTTTATCGCTCCTTTTTACCTCTGGAGATGTGCCACAGTTGACATCAGCCCATCATGTGCTGGTGACTGTGCTGCGTTCAGCTGCTGGCCAAACACCCATTTCCCTCGTTAGCAAAAAGGGCAAATCCCTAACGATGGTGGCTGCTGCGAGTCAGGCCGCCAGCTTGCTCACAGCCACTCCTGCCGGGATGCCCTCCCTCCTCGCGTTGTTCGGGCTCTGCGTGCAGCCTGGCACCCTGCACGAACGATAAGGCAATGAAAAACTGCAGATGGGCGGCCAAAAATGCCTGTCGGGTCTTTGCCTCCTCCTGTGCTGTGGGGAGTTAATGGGCATTTTACATTAGGGGAGATTTTTCTTCTTGTCTTTTACCTACTTTCTTCACTCCTGTGAGCAAATGAACCTTGAGAAAGAATCCTCTTGCCTCCCAAAAATATAAATGAACGTCTCCTCTCTAATGTTTGATACCGTTACTGGAAAAAAAAAATTCTTGTCTGCTGGAGGGCATTTTTGGAGGGATCAGCCCTGCTGTCCCTTCCCCTTGCCCCATCCCTTCCCTGGGGCTGCCCTCTCCCCCGGCAGAGCCAAACCCGGCGCTTGGGTACGGAGGCAGCAGCAGGCAGGATTCAGCCTCATCCATCAAAACGCAACTTCTGCCAGGTGTCACCGCTGTGCGGCCAAGCAGACCACGGGGGTATTCCTGCAGGAACGTGCCTTTCAGAAATACCATTCTCCAGCTCGCTGGCCCCAAAAACTGCTGGGGCTCTGTTTGCTTGGAAAAAAAAAAAAAAAAAAAAAAAAAGAAAAAAAAAGCACAACATACACACACAAGAAAAAAAAAATCTGAAGGCATCCAGTTGCTCCTGGGCAAATTGCCAGTGATTGAGTGACCTGCTGCTTCCCCAATATTGCATTCCGCTGGCATGTCTTTAGTCCTGGCTGACGCCAGCCATCTAACTCACCCCCAAAGCAAACATTTCCAGTTGGCACTGCTGCCTTGTTTTTCTGAAGAACCGATTCATGCTTCCCTTAAAAAGTTTTACTATATCCTTTTTTTTTTTTTTCCTGGTGCGTGGAGCCACCAGGGAACGGCTGCCACTTCAGGGATTTCTCCTTAAAATAAAAAAATAAAAAAAAAAAAAAAAGAAGGGAGAAGGGGGGGATTTTTTTCCACCTCCCTTTTTAGCGAGCATGATAAATCCATTCAGAGCGCTCCTTGTGCGCAAGTGTGGAAACCTTCTGCTAAAAGAGTTATTCTGTTCTCATTCACAGATAATTGCTCCCCGAGGGGCCGGGGAGAGAGCGAGGAGGAGAGACCGATAATCCGGGAGGACATGGATACAAACATCAGTCTGCGGTGCTGAGTGCCCGCTTAATTTATTGGGAACGAGCTGTTACTCAGCACTTTCAGGATGAGACCTTCTGCAATTCTGTTATTTAAGGAGAGACGGAGTCGAACAACAACAACAACCCACCCGGGGCCGTTGCGGAGACGGGTGGCGTTGCAGAGGAGCACATGCTGGTTTATTTTTTACGCTATGGAAAGAATGAGCTTTTAGGACACAAAGTCCTCGCAGCCGCCGAGGGGGTGGTGGGAGGGGAGCGAGGGGACAGCCTGGCTCCGCGCTGGCCGTCCTGACGTACAGACCCAGGTTAGGGTTGCTGCTTGGCCAGCTGGAATGATGTACGGCAGCAGGGGGGCTCTCCCAAAAAGGGCATGGCTTCACCGCCAGGCAGCACCGCCAGCATCCTCGCCATCCAGCAGGTAGACGGGTGACGGCAGCCAGCAGCACGCAGGTCACCCAGGTGGGTGATGGGCTGGACCACCGCCAGTGCCCGCCGGCTCCTGCTTGGACCACAGACTGCTGGATTTTTATCGATTCTATCTAATTGCATAGCGCACTAGCCCCGCATCCGATGGGTTGTTCTTACCCAGGACTTCAAGCAAAAGGGAGAGTTCAGCCTCCTGCCCCTTTCAAATCTTCCTAGGATTCATCCTGCATCCCCAAAATGGGGGTAAATTAGCCACCAGGATGCCAAGCAGCTTGAACAGGGTAAAGGAAGGCACCTTCTCTATCTTGTCTTGATGGACTGTTTCCTTCATTCCGAAATCCCTGCGGTATTTGACACATTTATCTGAATTTTCACTGACCATTAGAAAAAAAAACCCCAAACCTCTGGGAAGCCAAGGGCTTGGAAAGAAATGTGTAGACTTTTCTGGCACAAGTGAAAGTTGCAGTGACATTAAAATACAGTAGGCTTTTCTGCTCAAGGTTTCTTGCTTCGGGGAAAATAAATATATTTATCTGACCGTCTATGAAAGCATCTGTCACCTGAATAGAAAGGACCTGAACATGGCTTTCTGTTTTCTCATGGGGTGGCCCAGTATGGGCTCTCTCTGAAGTAATTTGGGCTATTTACTTCTCCCAGATCCTTGGGGATTTTTCTCACCTGACTTTCTTCGTTTGAACACCCATTCAGCTGGGGAAAAAAGCCCCACCAGCTCATAAAAACATGGTTCCTCCTTGGACAACGTCTCCCACTGTCAAACTAGCAGCTACCACTATGTCCATTTTACAGGCGGGGAAACTGAGGCAGCATGGATGAAATAGCTCACCGAAGGACAATTTTATTGGATAAGGGAGTTGTAGAGTGCTGCCAATCTTTGTTCAATACAGCTGTTGCAATAAGAGAACCAAGAGCTGCTTTAGGGCTTCTCCACATATCAAATCATTTCAGGAGAGAAGAGGTCTCTTTGTGGTGGGAGGATTGGAAAACTTCCATGGTGCAGGAATAAACGATGACCTAAAATTCTCTTGAATTTAATATTGGGTAGGATTAATGGTGATTTTCAACCTGGGGGTTGCAAATCTCAATCAAAGATTCCTTCCCAGGGAAGTTTTTCCTTCACTAATTGCTCCCCTCCGCCCCTCCGCCCCTCCGCCCCTCCTTGTGGATTATTGAGTGATTTTTGGCCAAAACGTCCCTATGCTCATTTCATAGTAACAGCTAGAAGAAAAACTGACAGCTATGAGGTAGTAAAGACAAATGGTGGAAGAGAGAGATTTAGGAAAGCGGGTCTCAGGTTGTGCTTATGAGGGGTGATGACAGCAAACCTGTTTCTCCAGCAGAATGAAACCTGAAGGGGAATAGTTTGCTCTTTCAGGCTGCTAACGCAAACAAAAGTCACAGGGAGGGATGCTGGTAGGTTAATAATCAATTAAAAGCAAATTTCCCACCCTGTGTGATGGTAGCAGGCTGTGGGTGATATAAAATGAGAGAGGGATGAGGCACCGTGGCGAGTTTCTCGGGCAGTGCAAAGACTTTAAGCACATTGCATTGGTGGGACAACCAGCACAGCGGTGGGGTTTCCCTTTTGGTTTACATTTGCACCCTCTGGGAATGCTTCAGGGATACATTTAAATTCATACAACCAACTGATTCGGTTTCAGCTAAAAGAAAAATGATGAGGACATTTCCACTGCTATTTCAAAAAGTATTAAGGTTCGGGCCTAATGTGATCTGACTGCATCCCTTTAGTGTCTTAATGGTGCTAAAAACACAACAGGAATGAATGTCGGTTCCCTGGAAATGTCAGTATTTAGCTGTTATCTGACTGGTTGTTTCAGTGATGATGTAATTCCAAGATGTCATATCTGAATTCTTCAAACTGTTTCCATTTGGTTTAAATGCCATCTTCAAGCCAGAGCAGGATGGGATTGTGTATCACCAACAAAACCAAGGTTCAATAAGGCCCGAGAGGCAATTGCTTTTGGTCCATGATACCAGAAGTGCTCGAGTGCAGGGCCCGTAGCATCTGTCTGGATTCCCACCTTGTTCAAACCATGGTTTTTATTCTACACTGCTCTTCTTGGTAGCCCTGGTGGTATGAAGCATGGCATGGGCAATGTCTGGACCCCGGTGTTTCCGTCTGAGCTGCCGGCTGTTCTGTGAGCACCTGGAGGCTACACCAAGCCTAGGAAGTGCCGGCCGCAGGAGATGTGACCATCACACGCTTGGTCCCATCATGCCCGATCCGACCTGCACATCTAGATGGGAGTTGTGGTTTGGATGGGTCCATGGGCTGAACCCACAGCCTGGTGGGATGGGGGAGCTGCAGCTGCAGGAGGCTCTGACCCATGCTGTGCGGGCCAGGATGAGTCCAAGCCCTTGCGATGCCGGTCCCAGGGAGGCTGCTCTGCCCTGCAGGCAGGAGGAGGGGTGCTGGCTGCCAACAGTGTCCCCGGGGCTAACCCCAGGGCAGCCCTACGCCCGCTGGCCACGGCTGCTCCAGCTGTCGGCAGCAGTTGCTATCTGCGGCTCGGCAGCCGCCCATGTGCCGTCCCGCGTGCCTGTCCGTGCCGCACCGGCCCCCTGGGTAGGCACAGCTGGGGAGCACCTCTTGTGGCGCCGGCGCCGTGAAAGCGTCGCTGATCTGGCACCTGTCTACAAAATAGACATGGCACCTGAGACTCCGACAGCCCGCGGCGTGCAGCCTCACAGCTGAGCTGTCAGGGGGGC
Organism: Gorsachius goisagi; assembly: GCA_018403395.1. NCBI lineage: Eukaryota > Metazoa > Chordata > Aves > Pelecaniformes > Ardeidae > Gorsachius > Gorsachius goisagi. Next base: position 20,069 of record BOSO01012237.1, on the reverse strand, counting down.
AAAAATGCCCCGTATCATCCCCCTTGTGCTGCCAGTTATCTTTGCGCCTTGGTTCCCTGGGACACCCTGTGTCCTTGGGACACCTGGCAGGAGAAGAAGGACCAGCAGCTGGGTTTCTCTGCAAGAGCCTGTCCTCACGTGGCGCAGCTGCTGGTGACCCAAATGGCTCGTTGACACTGATGCCAGGGCCATCTCTGGGATGGAGAAGTGCAGTCCACCACTGCCTTGGTACAAACACTACGACCTTCTTTTCCCTTTCTGGACATCACAGGACACATACCCAGCCTTACCCTACAGGGACCAGCTAAAGATGTAGCCCTTTGCCCTCGATGACATGAGAAGACCTCTTGCTGGGTGCAGGCTGCTCTGGTCTCCCCCAAACCCTCCTTTCCCAGCATGTGCTCCAGCCAAAAAATTGCTATAGTTGTTGGGAGACTCAGAACCCTACAACTCCCTATTCTGTTTCCTAACTGTCTTTTTTCATCTGGTGGTTTCCAAGTGTGGTTTCTTTACTTTGGATGGGTCAAACCCATACTTTCAAACACCCCCAGGTCAGGTCTGAACTGTGGTTTGAACCTCGTTGCTCAGACCTGTGCCTGGCCCTGATCGTAGATGCTTTTAATGCCCAGCACTTCCACGCTTTCCTAGGGAGCACATAAATAGCATTGTGACAGTCCTAAAGCTTAGGAACCAGAATGCAAATAAAAAGTACGCTTAAAAAAATATATATATCCCCTGTTTTTGAAGGCAGGCGCATGATCTGGGGAGCCTGACTCATGGGTTTGACAGCTTGCTTCTGGCAATAACAAACAGCTTCTCATCACCCGACAATGAAGAGTGATGGGTAATGTCAGCAGCCCATCTGAAACACTGCTGAGAATATAGATGCTTGATGCAGATTATGCTGTTATAGCCTACAAAAATAAATGGTAGATGGAAAGAATTTACGGGGACACGGCCCCGGAGCTGGCTAAGAGCATTCTCTAGCACCATCTAGTGCTCTGAAAGTCCAGTTTCTTAAAAAATCCTGAGCTTTAATCATCATATAGATCAATACCATAGGCAGTTTTGAGGACTGTGGTGCAGAACCATGAAGTGATGCATATCTTGGAATATATTACATGAAAGGGTGAGCATTAAATTGAGTTAAATGTCGGCTGTGAACCTAGGTAATAAAATGTGGCGTATATATTGCAGACAAAGCAAATCTGCGATTTATGCTAGCTGGGCTTTGAAAGCAAGGATTTATATTTTTAAAGTATGCGTTCAATCATTTCAGAAAATCAGAATGGGTTCGTAAATGTAGATTTCAAGGGCTGAGCCTGAATATCCCTGAAGCATTTAAAATGTGTCCTCCTTTTCCCCATTGCATTGCCACTTCTCTTCTAAATATCTCTTGTCCCTCTCCAAACGTGTCCTATCTTAACTTACATCATTCCTGTTTTTGCAAGACTCCCTTCAAGGCTGATGAGGTTCACCCTAGAGGAGAATTCCCCACTTGCAAGAAACAGAAAAGTGAACGGTGATGAGCAACCACCAACACCTCCAGCAGCTGAAGGGAGAGCTGTGTTGAATCTGGCTGTTAAACTGGGGCGGACTGGGGACAAATAACTACGTAGAGGACATGGGCTGTTTAGTTAAAAGCCCAAGACTCAAGCCACGTTTGTCAGACACATTCTTGGTAGCCAGTGAAACCTACAGCAAATCTGGGGCCAAGGTTGGAGTGTCAGGAAGGGAATACAATGGCCCGATGCTATTATTTCAAGATTGCATTTTCCTTATTTGCCTGTTAGACGAGGTTGTACGGAGCTATTGCTGAGCTGTGAACCAAAATTTTGTAATGTTTTCTATTTGGTTTTATGCCTGGCTGCCTACTGCATGATGTACCTTAGCTCAGTGGTTTTGGGGCTTGCCAAACTCTGAGGGAGGAGCTATTTTTTGCAAACATTTATCAAGTCTCTGGAGCAGTATTTTCCCAAAACCTTCTTCTCAGAAGGTGATAAAACTGTTAATAAAAAGATGGTGCTAACAGTTTTCATAACAAATCTCATCAGATCTCAGTTTTTCTTCCCTGTGACTCCTTGCTGTAACAAAAGTGTAGTTACCCATAGCCCATGCCAGGTCAAATTTGGCTGCTGATTCCTGAGCTGGTCTTTATTTCTTCTCCATCACCACAAGTAAGCCAAAGCGAGAGGCTCAGAAGGTACATGCTTTAGCCATTAAGCCATTATAGTCCTAATCAGTCAGTTAGTTCAGTTCAGCTGCATTCATTTCTTAGACTTTTGTTTATATATTAATTTTTTCGGGGTCAATGGCAGTGAAATTTTGGCTGGAAAGTTATGAGTGAAAAGTATTAAGGCTTCATGAGATTTCAACACAAAAGAAAACCAACCTCTGAGCAGCCTGCAAGAACAATTTGTGCCAGCACCGGGGCTTGCAGGAGGACAAGGAGCCCGTCCTCGAGATGTAGCCCACAATTTTTGGCACGTAAGTGAGGATAGGACACAGCACCTCCATACGGCCTCTCCATCACCAGCGTTGTTGAAAGCTCTCTTGAAGTAAAACCCTCCTGAGCTGAACTGACGCAAAGAGAGGTGAATAAGACAGCAAGAGGTGCATGGCCTTGCAGGTGACTCTCTAATCCTCCCAGCATGGGCTAGCAGTATTTAGTACAAAGTAGAAAAGGGTGCAAAGGTCTCTGTCTAATAAAGTTAGGCAGCATGTAAGGTGCCAAAATTATTTGCATAGACCCACATAGTCATGAAGAAGAAACGGTAATAGGCTCAGCACATGGCGTCTTTTCAACTAGATGGGATGAAATGCATGCAAATGTACTGATGGGGGAGCAGTCAGGGAAGAGGAGCACATGGCCAGATGGCATCCCACCTAGTATTGTAGGTCTGACTGCCTGCACTGAGGACTGTCTACACTAAGGACAGTAATTCCACTCCAGGTGTGGCCTCACCAGCGCTGAATAAAGGGGAAGGATCACGTCCCTCAACCTGCTGGCAGTACTTTGTGTAATGCAGCCCAGGATACCATTAGCCTTCCTGGCCACAAGGGCATGGTGCTAACTCCTGTTCAACTCGGTGTCCACCAGGACCCCCAGGTCCTTTTCTGCCAAGCTGCTTTCCAGCTGGGTAGCCCCTGAATGTAATGGTGCATGGGGTTGTTCCTCCCCAGGTGCAGGACTTTGCACTTTACCTTGTTGAACTTCACGAGGTCCCTCTTGGCCCATTTCTCCAGCCTGTCAATGTCCCTCTGGATGGCAGCACAACCCTCTGGCGTATCAGCCACTCCTTCCAGCTTGGTGTTATCTGCAAGCTTGCTAAGGGTACGCTCTGCCCCATCATCTAGATCATTAATGAAGATGTGAAACAGGACTGGACTCAGTATTGACCCCTGGGTACAACCACTAGTTACTGGCCTCCAACTAGGCTTCGCGCCACTGATGACCAACCTCTGGTCCCAGCCACTCAGCTGGTTTCCAACCCACCTCACAGTCTGCTTATCCAGCCCATACATCAACAGTTTCTCTATGAGAATCTTACGGGACACAGTGTCAAAGGCCTTACTGAAGTCCAGGCAGACAATATCCACTGCTAGTCCAGGTAGATAAATATTCTCTGCTAATGCTCTTGGAGTGATATTTTCTTCTTTTAGGGGGATCTTTTAAAAATCTGAGTCAGGACTTTGATCCGCACTAGCTGTGGTTTAAGAGAACTCCAGTGATATGAGGGATGCAGACAACTGCAAGAAAATAAGCGCCACCAGAGTTCCCCAACAGAAAACAAAATGACAAAAATTGCAGTCTGAATTTACACTCTATCAGGGCAATTGTATTATTGTAATAATAAACATTTACATGTAATGGAACTCACACTTGTTAGAAAAGGTGCCAAGCAAATGCAGTCTCATCTTGTGAGGTTAGACCATGCTGGTGTAATGCTATCGTTCTTACTGAAGATTTGGGACTCATGATTTCTCTTCTTGGGCCTGGTTCTTCAGATAGAGAAGGGCCGTCACCCTGGGAGACCACTCCTCTGCAGACTGAGATTGCTTAGATCATTTGAAGAACAATCCCCAAAATATTTTACAATGTTAATTTAAAAAAAAAATAAAATCCTTTGAATCAAAATAAATGGCTTCTCACTTAATGGAAAAAAAATTTGTTGTGAACAGCTTATTTCTGGCCCCATTTTAGCAATATGTGTCACTAGGAGCTATTTGAAAAACTTGCCAAAAAATGAAAATCAAATCTATTTAAAAACCATTTTATTCTTATCTTGTTCAGCTCTAATTCAATGTCCCCTTTTCTTATAAAATATGTATTAAACCTACATTTTTCTTGCATTTAGAGGCACAGGATAGAGTGGAGCAGGTTGAAAATTTTACAGCTACAGTCTTGACCTTGGCTAAAAAAACTTGAGTCTGAATCTAAACAAGAATGTCTCTATAGCTGTGGGGTTTGGGCTTTCTTGAAATAGCAGGTGGCTGCTCAGATAAGAAATGCTGGTTCTGCCCATTACACAGACAGGAACCAGGTGCGAGGTGCAGATCTGCACTGGAACTTCCTGAAAATTTGGGAGTCTGCAGCCAAAATGCTTCTTGGATCTGATCACTGCTGCACTTCCATTATAATTATTATATTACAATGTGTCAAATTGCCTGCCACTGAAAACACAGACTAAAACCATGCATACTTTAATATGTCAGAAAATATGCTAATGAACAATTAATAGGCTAATAAGCAGTGCTGTATTTTGAATATTCTTTGCCTTCAAAGGAGATCAATGCTGCTGTTGTACCATGTGTTATTACAGAGTCACAGCATTACAGAATGGTTCAGGTTGGAGGCAGGTCTTGAGATGTAGTCCAACCCTGAGATGTAGTCCAGCCCCCCTGCTCAGAGTTACCTACAGCAGGTTGTCCAGGACCATGTCCAGTCTGGTTTTGAATTCTCTTCACATCTCTGGACAACCTGTTCCAGTATTTGACTGTCTTCACAGTAAACATTTTCATGTGTTTTAATTTGTGCCCATTGCCTCTTGCCCTGTCAGTGGGTACTACTGAGAAGAGTCTGACTCTGTCATCCTCATTCTCTCCCATTGGGCATTTATACACATTGATAAGATCCCTCCTGAGCCTTCTCCAGGCTGAACAGTCCCAGCTCTCTCACTCTCGTCTCATAATGAGAAGAGACTTAATCCCTTAATTATGTTAGTAGCCCTGTGCTGGACTCGCTCCAGTAAGTCCATGTCTCTCTTGCACTGGGGAACCCAGAACTGGGCACAAGGCTCCAGGTGTGGCCTCACCAATGCTGAGTAGAGAGGAAGGGTCACCTCCTTTGACCTGCTGGCAATAATTTGCCTAATGCAGCTCAGGGTACTGCTGGCCTTTCTGCCAGGGCACATTGCTGGCTCGTGTTCAACTTGTTGTCCACCAGAACCTCAAGGGTCTTAGCAAAGCTGTTTTACAGCCAGTCATTCCCCCAGTGCATACTGGTGCATGGGGTCATTCCTTCCTAGATGCAGGATGTGACATTTCCCCTTGTTAAACTTCAAGAGATTCCTCTCTTCCCAGTTCTCCAGCCTGTTGAGATCCCTCTGAATGTCAACATGACCATCTGGTGTACCAGCCACTCCTCCCAGTTTTGTATCATCTGCGAATTTGCTGAAGGTGCACTGTGTCCCATTGTCCAGGTGATCAATGAAGATGTTAGACAGTATTGGCCTTAGGAACTGAGCCCTGGAGTATGCCTTTAATGACTTGCCTCCAACTTGACTTTGTGTCACTGGGCACAACCCTCTGGGTCCAGTGGTTCAACCAGTTTTTAATCCATTTTACTGTCCACTTATCCAACTCATACTTTGTCATCCTGTCTATGGTGATGTTATGGGAGACAGTGACAAAGGCTTTACTAGCCAAGGTAAACAACATCCACTGCCCTCCCCTCATCCACCAAGCTTGTCACCTCTTTGTAGAAGGCAATGAGGCTGGTCAAGCATGATTTCCCCTTTGCAAATCCTTGCTGATCTCTCCTAATCATTATATATACCATGTTTTGAAGTTCATGTGCGGGGTAGAGAAGAAAGAATGGGAGCTCCAGTGGAAAACCTGTGGACATGTAAACACTCATTTATGGCTTTTAAATAGTACTCACAGAGCAAGAGAATGAGAGCAAGTTATGGCTGAAGAGGTTGGTGCTAATTAATGGCTGCCAAACAAGCAAAGTTGGGCTATGGACTCATGCAGCTCCTTGCCATGACAAGGGCTTAGGGTACTGGTGGGTTGGTGGATTCCTCTGCTGTCAGATCCAGACATGGCTTAACACCCAACTACTACACTGGCAGCTCAGTCTTATACTGACCTTGAATTATTTCATTGCTGTGTTTGCTTCAATCCCATCACCCCCAAATAAACGTCAATTTGCATGCAGAGAACATCTTAATTATCATTCTTGCAGGACTCATTCAACGTATTTAATTAAGGCAAACACCTAGAGGTATGAACTTTCCAGTATCCAATGTCCCTTCTGTATAGGGGAAAATCAACCCTTACCCATCAGTGAGCAGGAAGATGTAAGGTCAGGAGCAGCTGAAAAGCGTACAGGGGGAATTCTCAGCTGGTATAAGTTTGGCTTTCTCCTGTATTTTTACAACTTATTTTTTAATAAATAATGAGACCTCAGCTATGGTCCAAGAAGACCCTCTTAATAAACAAATCATGTTTTCCACTTTGAATGCACACTAGAGAAGCCCACTTACAGATGGTGTCTGATTAAGCTGCAGAATACATTATTTCTTAGAGTAGACAAGACATTAACAGTCTTAGTGGGACTGCAGATATTTGCGTTGCTGAAGATGTAGTTATCATCTGAGGGTATGCAAATGCCTCATCTGCAGTAAGAAATTGGATGGTGGTGTAACCTGGATGGCTGATCAGAGCCTAACAAGTTTCCAAGAGGCCTGTGTTCATAAGATATATCACATAAAATCACTGACGATTAAAAGTAAAGAAATAGCGGATTAATTCCAACAAGAATCTTGCTGTAACATTGGGTAGTCCATTTACTATCCCACCTTCAGAGCTCTGCATCACTGAATGAAGCAGTCGTAACACATCCTTCAACCTCTGCTTCCAGATGGCGTTCCATTGCCTCAAGTATACACTTGAGTTAAAGAGTTCTTCTGAGAAAATGGAAAAGTAGCACATGCCTGACTCATAGCGAGAGCTTTCCAGAAATGGCCAACACCTCTGTTATGGAAAAATTCACATCCCTGGAAGAGAACTTATAAAAACCTTTAACCGGACTTGGTCCAGCTGAGATAAGCTAACTCATGCAATTGAGTGAAAGTACTACAGATTTGTACCACTTGTTTAAAATGACCTTTTCTTTAGGTTATTATATATTATTTTACATGTCACCTGCACATCCTACCTGTAGAAATTTTCCCATATTTGTGGGTCTGATTTTACTTTTGCTGAAAACCAGACATCTGAATTTGCATCTAGGTAATTGGAGCAGCATTTCTTTGGGTTTCTAAGGCAAGTCTTTAGGTACCTAATTTCAGGCAGCACTTTGCACAAAGATCTGACTCATCTTGAGATTCAGGTGAATGAAAGAATCTTTCCGGTTTTGACACACTTTGGAGCTGGGTCACATGCAAATGCAGGAGAAACTTGCAAGTTATCCCAGAATGCCATAAAATGACTGAAACATGCTCCCAGTGCATTTTTTTTTGCAATAAAGATGGTTGTTCAGCATTGAGCTGGGGCTCAAATTTGAAGGTACGAGCTATAAAGTACATCTGCTGTAGCATCTGAAGAGGGTACGGATCCTGCAATGCATGCTGGGCAGAGAGCTATTTTATTAACAGGTATGAAAATACCCCCCTAAAAGCCAGTTAGTGACTGCTGAGTTTCCTGTTCTGCGCCATGCTGTTCATGGTCACATCACCTTTTTGGGGTTGTGTTGGACACCTTGACCTCAACAGCAGGACCAAACTCTACTCAGCTCAGGAGGGGGAGATGGGGACCTTCCGCAGGTTTGCAAAATAAATAAATGGGGAATAAACGGGGCATGCAATGTAGGAAAACAACTTGTTTTCTCAAGTGTTTTTCCATGATGACCTGCATGGTTATTCCCTTCTTAACTGCCTGCTCTCCTGCCTGCTCTGCAGGACAGGTAACTGTACCTCATATTGGTTCACATGAAACTAATGAAATCACAGCGTAATATTTTCCATACCTCGTATTGTGCCCTTGCTACAGTGAGTTACATGTTGCTTGTAAAATATTTGCTTCGTCTGTTTAAAGGGGAGGAGTGGGGGTGGAGAGAGAGTCCCTCTCACTGCCTGATTTATATGTCAAATATAAAACTAAAATGAAACATGTGGCTGATTGCCTACAAAGTTTTATGTCAGGTGTAGAAGTCAGTGGCCCCGCTCATAAATCACACTGCTCATTTGTAACCATTGCAACAGGTTGATGTGATTTATAACTGGGTTATTGAGCTATGTCATCGGTGTGAGCATTTTCTTATTAATAAAAGGACTGATAAATTGCAGGATACTTTGTAAAGCTATCGCCTATAATTTTTTGGATGGGAAGGGTGAGACACCTTATTGTTCATGATCTATTAAAACAAAATGGTTGTGAAAGTCCTGGGCCCCTCCCTGAGCTCCCACTGCTTTATTTCTCCTCTAGGGACCTGCAAAACAAGCTCCTTATTCATAAATGTGAGATGATGCTGTAAGGATGATGTTTCCGTCGGTGATTCATGTGATTTACTCAGTATGTTTGATTCATCCTTAAAGAAAAACAACCTCTGGCTGAGGGACAGATGCTTATGGGGATTTGACATTTGATTTCAGCTGGGTTATACAGGGTTATGAGCAGGGATGGTTTTTCTCTATTAAACAAATTTCCCTGGGGTAGGAAACCAAACCAATGCCCTACATTTTGCCTCTGGTGTGTATTTGCAAAGGAAAGGGGGCATTTCTGTAAGGTTTCAGTTGGACTCTGCCTTTTGAAATTCCCCTTCTAAAGGTTTGCATAATGTTGCAGGGTGTTAAACTGATGGCACCTTCCAAAAGGGAAAGGATGGCATTGCACTGATGGGTGAAGAGCCTTGGGTGCAGTTGTTTCAGGATGCCTTAGGGTGGAAGATGCCCTGTAAGTATTTGATGTTTGCTACAGCTGGGGAATCCTCTAGTCAAAGCAAGGTCCTCCACAGGTATTGGGATATAGAGTTAATTGAGATTCCCAGGAGCGGCTCCAAAAGGGACCCAGCTGGTCCTCTGACCGTAAGCTCTGAGTCAGATAATCCTGCTCCTAAACTGGAACTTCCAAAGTCATATTCATAACAGTTAATGTCAAAGTCCCAGGTCCGAGCACCCAGAGTTTTAACTGAGCTTGATTTCAAATTTATGCTAAAATTTCACAATTGGTGGCCCCCTCTAATATAGTTTTCATTAAAGTTTACAAATATGCCTGATATCAAGAAATCATTCAACCATTTAATACAAAAGTGCCATTTTAAAAAAAAATTAGTTTTAATAATTTCATGTGTGAGAGTCTCTTATCATTAAAAATGATTTCAAAGACCTGGAACTACAGTGACTTGTAACCCTATTTTATGGAAGCTTTTAAGAAAATGTCCCCCAAAGACGATATTTGAATTTTCTTTAATAATTTTTATTTTTAAGAAATGGGAGAGGCCCTGCCCTACAGGCCTCTGTCAAATCGTTAAAACAAAACTAGAGTCAGATTTCATTGTACGTAGCAGCATCTAGACCTGTGCAGCAAAGGAGAAGAAAACAAAACTCCACTCTTCATGGGATGAGTTTCTGCATGAAGGTTATAAAAAATCTCAGAACATTCAGTAAAACTGGTCAAAAACGACCATAATTTTTCCATGGAAATTTTAAAATTGTTTTAACTATTTTAATGTAATATCAGTCCTTTGGGTGTGATTTGTTTGCCTCTTTATTTATCTGGGACTATACACAGGGCTGTGGTGGTCTCTCTAGCTATATTGGTACTAGGAAATGAAATGTGCCTGGGGACATTTCTGAGCATTGAGGCCAGCTGGTTGGTGATGGCCTTCAGCTACCCTAGCAAATGTCTTCACCACCCAGCCAGGTTGACTGCGTCCAACACACCAACTGGGAACAGGTCCTGGACTCCTCCAGCTCCACACTGAGCCTGGGAATGGCTTGGAGATATTTCTAACTGGCTTAGGGCAAATTCACACCAGGGGATGGTCATAGAATCATAGAATCATTTAGGTTGGAAAAGATCTTTCAGATCATCAAGTCCGTGGTCTAATAATTTCCTTGCATGGGCAAATGCCTCCCATGCATGGGAATGTTGCTGGTTGAGCCTGAACTGACCATAAGCACAGCCTTCCTGTGTGATGCTCAAGGGATGCCAACAACCAGAGTTATGGTTTTGACTGGGATAGAGTTAATTTTCTTCCTAGTAGCTGCCATAGTGCCATGTTTTGGATTTATTATGAGAAGAATGTTGATAACACACTGATGGTTTAGTTGTTGCTGAGCAGTGCTTACAGAGAGTCAAGGAGTTTGCAGATTATTATTATTATTACTATTTTATTTTTTCCCCTTCCTTTTCTGTCCTATTAAACCATCTTTATCTCAACCCTGAATTTCACTTTTTTCCCCCCGGTTCTTTCTCCATCCCACTGGGGAGGGGGGGAGGGAGCAAATGGCTGTGTGGTGTTTAGCTGCCACAACACCAGGGATGGCCTTTCAGGGGTCTTTATTTGAACGTGCAATCAAATCTGTTTATACTATACCTGTCATTCTTGTTCCAATGGTATGCAAATATTTCCATGTCTTAAATAAATCTGCCTTGACAAAGTCCAGGGAAATGAGGATACACAGATATTGGTGTTTCACAGGGGAAAAGCCAAGGTTTAGAAACTTGATGGAACTTATATGTGAGGTCTGTGGCCATGCAATGATTTTTTGGGATAAATCACTTGTGTTTCTTCTTTGAATGACACACTCTTATGCTGGCTTTGCTGCTCCATCTACCTTGATTGAAGTGGAAGAGGAGTGCAAGCCAAGAAACTTCCTGACTGAGTCTGGGTATTTGGTGCCTTGAAGGCTGGGGCCATGTAACGTTGGCAGTGGTGGTGTTGGATCCAGCCCAGCATTGAGCATGTGCTTGAATTCATCTGAAGCAAGCAGGATCGAAACACAGGGCTTAAAGTTAAGCAGATGCTTAGGTGTTTTGTTGCATCGGGAGTAGAGAGAGGAGATGCAAGAACTGGTTGGGCAGATACAGGTAGAAATGCGATCGTAGTGCTCCTGTTACATTTATTGCAATGAGCAAGGGCAGGAGGAAGGTTTGGCCTGGTAAGGGGAATGAGGACCTTGATATCTGTGCTACTCTGGAGGTAGATTGGGCAAGATGTGATAGAACCATGTCCATCGTTCACTAATTTCAACTCCACTTGAACTGCAGCTGCCTTTCCCAGCCATGCACTAATTTTAAAAACACATTCTACAATTTCTTCTGTGCTTCCCTGTTTGCAAAATATCCTAAGAAACTTGATTAAAAAAAAAGAAAACCCATCCCTACCAGATTTTTCCTCATCCATTTGGCAAACTTTGCTTTTCCGCCCCACTGTTTCCTATGGAGCCACAGCCAGCATGGCTTCCCAGCTTGTTGATTTCCTTGTGCCATAATTTTTAGCATTGTCCGTAAATATCAGCTCTGCTCTGGGGATTTGGAGCAATTCCTCCTGCCCTTTCTGCTGGCTGCCTGTTCTGCTGCAAGAGCAGAGTGAACTCACAGCCAGATGAGGATCCACATCCTGCAGTCAGTCTCTTGGCTTATTATAGATAATGATGGTTTTAATTAAATGCTGGGTGCTGTTCTCTTCCATTTTTACCATTTCTGCGTGTCTGTTGCTTGATATTTCTTTGTGGTCTTCTTGGAGGCTGGCAGAAATAACTTCTGCCATGGGATTGATACAAACTCATGAGAATTGGTGCTGGTGAGAAGGTGTACAGGTGCCTGCCAGGAGGGAAATGGCCACCGAGGTGTCCAGCACATGGATATTACAGGGTGCAGTTACACAGGAGAGAAGGCAATGGAAGCCCTCTCATCTTACCACAGACTGTTAAGGTCTTTGGTATTCAGTGCTAAGTGTCTGTTTGCCCTTCTTGATCTTAGCAGAGAGAGTCCTCTGGAGGAGGACTTGAGCTTTTTGGGAGAGATGTATTTTCACTTTGCCCTCCTGGTGAATCCACCTCTCAGCTGCCGATGTGATGTGTGGGTATCCTCATTTTAAATGATTTTCCACAGGTAGACGACCTGAGTGGTTTTGGGTTTTAACTGATTTTTTAGCTGACAAAGTTTATATTCTTGTAACTATCTGGGAAAAGGGACTATGTTACATGAGAACACAGATTGGAAAATTAAAATATCAATCCAAAAGAGAAGTTAAATGTTTGTGGCATCTTCAGGAGCATTGGTGTGTGGGACTTCATTGCTGAATGTGTTACCTGAAATATGTGTGCAGGCTGATAGGGCTGTAGTTAGCAGGCTATGGTGTTACCCAGCCTCCAAACAGAGGAATCGTAAATCTGGGCTCCCTTCTATGCCCCTTGCTTCCCATCTCTGCCTTCTGGCACATAGCCATTTGTGATGACAAAGCGAGACCTAAGTACCCAAATACTTTTAAACAAACTTCCAATTTCCTCTTTTCTAAAAATGTTTAAGCCAAAGGATTCTAGAAATCAGATTAAGCTCTATCACAAGTATTTAGGAACGAGATTTGCTTTTCTTGTTAATTTTTCCTGCAGTAGATGCAAAACATACAGACAGAGCAGTGTTGCTTTGAGTCTGATGATGGACTGTGTGGGGAAGGACCAAGCTCCGGTGTCCATGACATCCTAAGAAGTTGTAAGTTAATGATAAATACCCTGGTGGATCTTACCAACTATTCACTCAAATTTTGAATGTCCCAGGGCCAGCTGTTATTTCCCATTTCATGTGGTCTCTCTGAATACCCATGCCATGTCAGCCTACCCCAAAATGCTCCTTCCAGTGGCCTCTGTACTGCTCCTGAATGTGTGTGCCTGCTGTGGAGTGAAAGTCCACACTAAAGACACATCTAAGAAGCACAAAATCCTCACTTTATGTTGTTGCCATCCACGGTACATGCCAGGGATGAGGAGAAGTGGAGACCCCATGGAGAGGACAGTGATGTTCAGGTGCAGAGTATCTTTCCATCAGGCAGGCTGGGGACGGCTGGGGCAGGGGAGGGATGCACTGGAGGTGGAAGACAGCAAAAGGCATGGTGGAAGGGTGGCAGCTTCCACCCCTAAGGCTCTTTAAATAGTAACCTAATGAAGTGATAACTTATGCCCCAGTTCTCCTCTGTCTTGCACCTTGTGTGGTCCTCTGCTTCCAGACACTGTTGGAGCAGAATTCCCCACTCTCACTGTTAACAGCTTCCCAGTGTGTGAGAGCACAGATTTATTGGGGGGAAATTGCCTTTTAACTGGCCGGCTGGCATCCGCTCTAGGCCCTCCAAGGTTTTGGAGCAGTGTTTCTCCAGAGAGATGGGTTCAGTAACAATTTCAATTTTATATATTTTATTAGAGTTGTTAAATAAACTAACTTAAACCCAGGAAAACATCACTGAAGCTAAGCTTTTTATTAATAAAATACTGAGCTAACCCAACAACAGAATACTTGAACTATCAAATGGAACGGCTGGGTAAAAACAGTTTCAGTGCTGGACTGAAGCTGAATTATCAATTATATTAAAAGTGTAGTCAACTCTTTTGTAAATGTTAAGAAGCAGTCTAAGAAGGTGGCTAATTGTAGATAGTCAGGAATTTTACCACTGTCATTCAAATGCATTTTAAAAAATTCTGATGAAATAGCTTAAAAATCCCTTGTCTGACCCACAACATAAGAATAATTTCCTATTATTTCAGTTCTTATGTTCAGTCTCAACTGTCTCTGCTCTCTTTCCCAGAGAGATATCATAATTCAGACATTAATGAAACATTATATGTCAGGTAGTTCAGAACCTGTTTTCAATGACAGCTCAAAATCTGGGAACTTCTAAACACAGGACATGTTTTACCGAGTGCCTTTGTTGACTTTGTTTGGAATTCTTGGACCTGGAGGACTTTTCTGTCTGACCTTCTCCCATGGTAGTTTGATGAGTGCTCCGATCCCCACAAGCACACTGTTGCTTTCTGATGTCCTAAAGCTAAAGGGGATCAGAGAAGGATTGGGGCAGAAAAAATAGAAAGATGGAAAACAGCTTGCTGAAAATACTTAAAACCTCCAAACCTTGTCCCCCGTTACTGCCTTCTCCACTCCTCCTGCTATCTCGGTGGTGCGTCTGGAGCTGCTGACATGCAGGTTGTTGACTGTGGTGATGGCAATTCTTTGCTGGCCAAAAGCTCCTCACCACCAGGCCGTATTTGGACATAGCACAACACTACTAAGAGGTATCCTGAGCAGCTGTCTTCCCTCAGGCATCTTGATTCAAAAGGTGGGACTTCCCACCCATGCATGAGCTTCTTAAAATGCGTTATTTCTATTTTCTCTGCCGTGCAGCGTGCATTGCCGAGGTTTTGGGACATATCTAGTACACTGGAGCCCTGCAGCTTAGTCCAGTTAAATCTGAATTAGGTCACTGCTGGTCATCGCTAAGTAGGAAAAGTCCTGCACAGGCCAAGAATTTTTAAAATATTTAGCATTTTGCATAGCAGAAATTACTGCTAGGTTTTCCTCCTGGTAAATAAACAAATAAACAATGAAACACAATATCTTGGGACATTAGGTCACTTCAGAGTAATTTTCCATGGCCTTATTTGAGTTACTAGTCCTAAATTTTCTGAGAAGTAATAACCTTCCATAAGCAAAACGAATAGGAAAATCCCAGTCCAGGTGAATCAGCTGCCCAAGCACCATCCGTCAGCAAAATCAAAACAAATTCACAATAACAGGGAAGCTCAGCATCGTCCTTCCATCCCTTGCCTCTGAGAGCTCACACAAAGGCTTGCTCTCCGTGATGACAGGGTGGTTATAATAACCTCCCTGGTTCTGGGCAGGCAGCTCGTCGTCAGTGGTGCACATCTCAGTGGGGAAATGCTGCTAGAAGAATGATCGAGGCTAGGCTTACTGGAAATATAACCTTTAAAATGATCAAGTATATGGAAAAATACATGTCCAAAGATAATCAAAGTTCTAAAAGCAAGCACTCAGATCAGGTGCCTCATCAGGAGCTTAATTAGGAGCCGTAATTTGTTAAGGCTCCCTGTGGAACTTGTATGCTTCTGTGCAGGGAGAGGCTTACCAGGAACGGGGAGAAGTTCAGAGGACTTAGTGCCACGGGGCAATCTGCACTCAGATCATGCAATGCCACTGCTGCTTCTCTTCCCTCCCTTCCCAGCTCTCCACCCCATCACTGGTCGTGTCCAGATGTGTCCGCCTTTCCTCATTACCCACAAACTATTTCTGCTTTCTTGAGCTGCCCCTTATTTAACAGAACTCAATGTCCTTCTGTTCTGTATTTTGTTTTAGTCATTGTACAGAATTTGTTTATAGGATGGGCTCATGACAGTAACAAAACCCAGGACATGCATGAAAAAAACTGGGGAAGAAATTGCTGTGGTATTAAGTGTTCAGCTGGTATTCACCATTGCTGGGGTTTAACCCGTCAGGCAGCTGAACACCACCCAGCCGTTCGCTCCCCCCTTCCCCAGGGGGATGGGGGAGAGAATTGGGGAAAAAAAAAAAGTAAAACCTGTGGGTTGCACTAAAGATAAAGACAGTTTAATAAAACAGCAGAGGAAAATAATAATAATAACAACAACAACAATAATAAAAATTTAAAAAAAAGAGTATACAAAACATTTGATGCACAGTGTAATTTCTCACCACCTGCCGACCAACGCCCAGCCCGTCCCCAAGCAGCGGTCGCTGCTCCCCACCCAACTCCCCCCAGTTTCTATACTGGGCATGACGTCCTATGGTCTGGAATAGCCCTTGGGCCAGTTGGGGTCAGCTGTCCTGGCTGGGCCCCCTCCCAGCTTCTTGTGCCCCTGGCAAAGCAGGGGAAGCTGAAAGATCCTTGACTGGTGTAAGCACTGCTCAGCAACAACTAAACCATCAGTGTGTTATCACCATTCTTCGCATCCGAAATCCAAACCACAGCGCTATGGCAGCTACTAGGAAGAAAATTAACTCTATCCCAGCTGAAACCAGGACAACTGCATCATCCCTTGGGCTTGTTGCTTCACATATTGGCCCTAGGCTGTGTTACCCACACAGCATGGTGGGTCTGCCCCATCACCAGTGTTGCATGAGTTGTGTGTGGTGGTAGCACTTGGGAGCTACTGGCCTGTGTGGCTGGGTCAAACCCCAGCTGCTGCATCATTTCCCTCACATGGGCACTATATGTAGGACCTGCAAGAATCCGAACATCTCGGTGGGATGTCTGGAGTAGGCCAGACCTCCTGGAACTGGGAAGGTGACCTGAGGCTGGACCAAGCAGGGATAGGATCAGGACTATGGAGAACCTGTCATGTGAGATGGGACTGCTGGATTTGGCTTGTTTAGTTTAGCAAAACAAAAGCTAGAGGGAGGATGTGACGGCTGTCTATAAATATATTAGAGAGAGAAAAGAGTTATTTCAGCCTAAGGACAATATTGGCACAAGAACAAGTGGGCATGAAGTGGCTATGAATAAATCCAGGTTTCTAGCAATTGGAGTAATGAGGTCCCTCCCAAGCAGGAGGGAAGAAAACAGGTACCAGCAGAAGATGGAATGTGATTTATAGAAGGATTTTTACGATGTTTTTGCTTAGGATTGCAAGTGTCAGCAACACAGGAGGTCCCCCCAGTCCTGTGTCCTGGTTGGGATGTTGCTAGTGGTGCAGTAGCTAGGCTGAAATGAAGTGCAGGTGTTTCTTTTACAGATTTTCAAGGCCGAAACAGAATCAAATACCCAACTAATCTGACCTCTCCCCAGCACAGGTGATACCTGCATCAAATTCAGCGTTTCTGCCACGAGCAAGTCCTTACTTCAGGCAAAGATTCAAAATGCTGGGGAATTTACCTGCCTTGGGGAACCTGTTCCTCAGGGTGAACACACAAACCAGGCTGTGCACTAAGGGCCAGCCCTGAGCAACCAGCACGTGGCACAAGGTCCCGTTCCGCACCTCTGTGCTCCACGATGGTCTTTGGAATAGCTGCTGTGATGTCTCCTGCAAGATATAAGGACTCTGGGGCTAAGAGAGGATAAACAAGCAGTTGCTGATGTTTCCTCTGCTGGCGTTCATCAGTTGAGATAGTGCTACCAGGAATCTTGCTGAGCGATGTGATCACAAGAACCTGTTGCAGGAACACAACGACACAAACACCCCCACTGTCTGCTGCACAGGCGGAGGGGTTAAGGGCTGATATTTCCTGCAGCTTGTTCTGTGTTGGCTCTGCACAGTGGCTAAAGGAGGGGCAGGCTGAGGAGAAATAAATGAAGCAGTTATTTTTCCGGATGATTTACCAGGCACTGTTTTTTGCAGTGAAGGGCTGTTTCTGGCTGCTCTGACCATGACTCATGGGGATAGGTTGCAATCAGCACAGTGATGGTTTTGTTGCTGCAGATGGGGAGGTCAGGAAACCACTCAGACTTATTTTATTCTCCAGCCCTGGAGATGAGACCACATTGAAGCATGGGAGATGTAGTATAGATTTAGGAAACCATGGAGATGTTTGCCAGACTTGAGCTCTGAGTCTCTCCCAGGACAGGAGCATCTGAACCTGCTTGGCATCTCTTTGATGATGGCTTTTGCCCCCCCAGTTTTATCCCACAGCATAGCTGCTATCAGTCTGCAATCCTAATTGTTCCAGGGTTGCATGAAGAAGCCTACAGGTGTGGACTGTGCTTATGCCAAGACCAACAGCCCATGGGAGTTGTTGGCAATTTCCCCTCACTGGAATTTCTCAGAGAATCTAGAAGAAGCTATTGCATGGGAATGTCCCCCAGCCTGGGCAATGGCCATTCCAGCAGGACCGGTGTATCTCTCTGATGCAAAGATGACTCAGTATTGATGGGACAGCAGTGTGAAAAGGGCCATGGTTGCAGATCGCACGCCTTCTGGGCAAAACAACCCGGGGAATGGCTGCTCTCAGATGACTTAAAGACATGGACAGAGTTGTGATTTTTCTAGGAATTCTGGAGGAGGATTAGTTTTTCATTGTTTTCTATGGATCCTTACTCAGAAATTTTAGAGGAGAATGCTGGTCTCATGTGTTTCTGGAAGACAGAGAGATAAGCAGCGGTGTCCTGTGCTAATCATGGCTGTTTCCCATCTGTTTCCTTTTGAGATAACAGCTTCATGGAGAAAGCTGTGTAGTGCAAAGGGAGATGCTTAGAGCAGACACATTGTGGACAGGTGAAAAAATGCCCTGCATGATGACAGGAAGGCCTGGAGTGCATTGTGCCTCTGCTTTGAAACGTATTGAAATAAAAAAGATGGATTTCTGATTTACTAGAAGCAATACCCTGGGAGGATGTAGAATTTTAGAAGTGTTAGACAGAACTTTGATGATCTTTTTTCCATATAAGTTGCACAAAATTCATGTGTTGGTGTTGATAAAATAAAAAACCAAACAGAAATTGCATTGAATATTAAAAAAACCCCAAACAAACCCATATAAATAACATTATTGTGGATCTGACCATGGAACACGTGGTATAAGCACATCACTGAAGCCATGAGCAGAATGGTTCTTTTTCATTTCGAATGGAGGTGAATCTTGGGAAGATCCTCAAACTATTTTGACCAAAAATGCTGGTCTCATCAAAGAGTGTTCTCTGTATTTTCCCATGCTAGCACAGCAGAAAATAGTCTGCCTACCAGCAAGGCCTTCACTGCTACGTTTTGTCTCTGAATTGTCTTAGTTGTATATTGGCAAAATTACCCGCACCTTTTTGATTCCTTGAAGATGTTCCAGGAAATGCTGTCCTGAAGGCCATTTCTTGGAAGGGCTGTGCTTTTCCAATCTCTTGTCCTCTCAGTTTCACCCAGAGACCTAGGTCACCCTCTTTGCAGGTGGTGGGTCTCCTGGTTGTGTCAGCCAAAGTGTGGAAGATGCTGAGGAGAGTCAGCGCACAACGGCTTCTGTTCCCAACACTAATCTTAAGGCCAAGTACGAGGCAAAGATTGTGTTTCTTCAGTTTGTGACTGCTGTTCCCAACTTTTCCTTGTACTCTGAGGTTTCTTTTGAGATGTTAAGCTTTCCATATCTCTTTCTACAAACACTCATCTCTATAGCAAAGAAGTAGGGCAAGCAAAGGCAGTGCTCTGAAGGGATGCACATGTAAGCATAGAAGGAGAAGGTGACTGGAAAGCTTACACGGCCTCATTGCTAGTTGAGTTCAACATGCGTCCTGGTTTTGGCTGGGACAGAGTTAATTTTCTTCCTAGTAGCTGGCATAGTGCTGGGGTTTGGATTTATTATGAGAAGAATGTTGATAACTCACTGATGGTTTAGTTGTTGCTGAGCAGGGCTTACAGAGAGTGTAAGGACTTTGCAGCTTCCCCTGCTCTGCCAGGGGCACAAGAAGCTGGGAGGGGGCCCAGCCAGGACAGCTGACCCCAACTGTCCGAGGGTCTTTTCTAGACCATAGGACATCATGTCCCGTATATAAACTGGGGCAAGAAGAAGGAAGGGGGGAATGTTCAGAGCGATGGCATTTGTCTTCCCAAGTCACCGTTACGTGTGATGGAGCCCTGCTGTCCTGGGGATGGCTGAGCACCTGCCTGCTCATGGGAAGGAGTGAATGAAACCCTTGCTTTGCTTTGCTTGCATGCTTTTGCTTTCCCTATTAGAATCATAGAATCATAGAATGTTTTGGGTTGGAAGGGACCCCTAGAGGTCACCCAGTCCAACCCCCCTGCAGGGAGCAGGGACACCGCTAACCAGATCAGGTTGCTCAGAGCCCCGTCCAACCTGGCCCCGAATGCTTCCAGGGATGGGGCCTCCACTACCTCTCTGGG
>BOSO01012236.1:0-20827 GCA_018403395.1 Gorsachius goisagi | reverse complement strand
CTTTAAGACTTCTTCCTTGAAAAATACCCAGCCTTCCTGAACCCCTTGGCCCTTCAGGACTATCTCCCAAAGGAGCCAAAAATGAAAAACTCTACTATTTCATGATCACTAAGGCCAAGACGACCTCAGACCACAACCTCTCCTACCAGTCCTTCTCCTTCCTGTTAGTGAACAGGAGGTCAAGCAGGGCACCTCCCCTGGTAGGCTCACTTATCAGCTGTGTCAGGAAGTTATCTTCCACACACTGCAGGAACCTTCTGGACTGTTTCCTTTCTGCTGTGTTGTATTTCCAGCAGATGTCTGGGAAGCTGAAGTCCCCCATGAGAACAAGAGCTCACGACTGAGAGACTTTTGCCTCCGCGGTTTTGCCACTTCAGAAAGGGTCCCTCGGCGCGATCCTCTGCTCCACACCCCTTCGCCTCAGTGGCTTCGTTGAAATGGCGGCTACACGGGCTTTTAAACTGCCGCCGTCACTCCTGACTCCGCCCCCGCTGAGTCACTGCTGCCGCTCGTCAGCAGCCCGCTCTTTCCCGCGTACAAGATTGAAGATCAGAGGGAGAAATGGCTTTAAATACATTAATATTAGCAAAAATAACTCATTAATTTTATTATTGCTACTTAAAACGTCAGCCACAGTAGACATAGTGTGTAATGCTAACAGGTCATTGCACATCATCTATCATCTTCTTGTTTAATATGTAATTTTTATGTCATGTGGATGTGAAGAAATTAACAAGCAATGATAATCTCACATTATTTTATTCTATCTGAGGAAGATTTGGTTCACTGTTTAAAATATTGTAGCTAGTGATATTTGTTTTCTTCTGACAGGCCAAGATTCAACTAATTCTTTATATTAATTTAAATATATTGGATAACACTTGGACAAAATTACCATCAAGTGGAAATTCAAATCCAGACAAATTAAATTATTAAAATCTAGCAGATCATAATGAAATAATCCTGTCTACAAGGATTCATTACTGTTCCACCGGGAACTTTGGCTAATCAGAAATTCCTGAAACTACCCTTTCCCATTGCAAAACTACTCTCGTGCCTCATGCTATGTTGGGGAGACTCAAATACTACTAATACAGAAAGTTGCTTCAGATTTTTGAGATTTTATATATAATCTTCTAATTATTCCACATAGCTTTTCATCAGAAATCCACACGCTAACAGGAAGAGTCCAATGAGAGGTCCTAGATGCCTAGGGAAAGAGTCACTTTTAAATATTTAATTTTCTGTAATTAATGAATGAGATCCTGTCTGCTTTGAAGTAAAAAGTAACTCTCTTTTGACTTTAAAGGAGACAGGTTTTAGCCTAACATAGAGGACATGGCTAGTAATTCCTTCCCAAAACAATTAGAGAATAGAAATATAATCTCCAATAATAAGTAGAGAACACTACCACTCAAAGTCAATTTGATCTTTGATTAATATGCTTTTACATATGAATTTATCATTTAAAATAATCAGAGACAAATAATACTATGTTCTGAATGTTCAACAATTTTTTTTGTTCTGCAGCAGTCTGTAAGGAGTGAGAAAGGGAGGGAACAGGCTCAAGATGACTATGTATGTAACATCCAAAATACAAGGGAAAACCAAATAAAACTAATGCTTAGATGCCTTAAAGTGACTTCAAAGTGAAGACAAAATTATGCCCTATTAGGTTTATTTACCATTATGGAAATGGTCTAAAATGTACCAAAAAACACAGTGAGATTTGCCTTTGGCACTGCAACTACAAAACATGTTCAGCCTGTAAGAACCATTTCAGTTGGAAAAATAATGAAGACACAAGAGTAGAAAGGAAAGAGCTGAAAAACTGAGAGGGGGAGGTTTCGCTAATATCCATTTAACATCAGAACATCACGGGTTTTGTGTTACAGCATTACAAGTTCCGGGCTTCTGTTCAAGTGTGAGAGTTGATGACAGCTGAGCTAGCCAAGAGACTGTACTGGCAACCTTGGATTAGACTGTTTCAAAAAGAGCACAATTTGTAATGCCATTTATAGTGTGATTTCCTTTTCTCAACTCAAAAGCCCCCCTTCTAAAAAGGGACAAGCTCGATTTCAAACCAAAACCATTTGCAAGCTGCCTTTAAGTCCACCATCAATTCTTTTTCCAACATAAGAGTTTCGTGCAAGCTTAGCTGCTTCTATCAGCTCTCCTAAGTTCCCTCTCTTCTGGGGCACTAGAGCAAGGGCAATAGATGCTTGTATATTCAATGATTATTTTCCCTTAAGTTTCATGGTTGAAGTTACGGCAACTGGGTTTAGTTTGATTGGGAATGTAATGGATATTAGACTGCTTATGTCTTCTAAAAACCTCCTGGGCTTCCAACTCGTGTATAAGTGGTCGCACAAAATGTACATTCAAGATTAAAACAGAGCATCCAAGCAATACTTGTTGGTAGGTCCTGTAACATCTAATACTGCAACACTCTGGCTGGATGGCTGAGGTAAAATAATACATAATACATGAACTTTCTCAGGTACCCCATGAGTCCCAACTGTGAAACTGTGCTGGACTGATCTGAAATAGCAAAAATTTTTGTCAGAGAAACAAAATAATGTATGTGAAGCTGATCAAGTGCAGAGGGATATTAGGAGGACACACAAGTCAGCAACATTAAGAAGGTGGAATACAGGTTAAATATAAGTGCTTCAATATGAATACTCTTCAGCAAGAAGCATTCATGACTACGGCTCATTATATAAAATTCAAATCCCTTTTTCTTCTGTGGGAAGTGACAAATGTCACATACAGAAGTCATATCACCTTTCTACTCCTACTTTACTATTTTCAGAACTTCCACTAACCTTTCTCACAGCATCAGAATTGGAGGGGGTTCATTGTATTGCTCATCTTCCACATCTTTTTAAGTGTTGCTGTTTTTCACATGGCCATGCTCTAGAGAACGCCTGTAGTATTTGTACCTAGATATATGATCTTGCATTTTTTTGGATTTCTTGAATAACCCACTTGAGAAAATAATTCAGACTTTTTTAATATCAATTATTGTGATATCTGCTAGTTTCATCAGTAAGGAAATTCAGTAGGAAAAGACCCATTTAGCAATGGTTTCTCCAAAAGGTAGCTGAATCCAGTGAGATTCATGATTCAGGGGATTTCTCCTACCCTAGCCCAATAGATATGAGGATGCTGCTGAAGTTCCATGTCCCAAAGTCCAGCCGCTGGCCAGGCTGAGCACGTATGCCCAGTAGGCACATACACACCCAGAAACAAACTATACACATACAACCACCCCCATGGACCAACAGAGAGCAGCGCCCTTACCAACACCCACATAAGCACAGACAGTGCGTGCTCATGTAGACACGAACAGCACAGGAAGCCTGATCCTGTTACTCCCCTGTTGCTGATCAGGATTGAAGTTCACCAGTGCTCTCTTCAGCCTTAGACACCCAGACTGTGCATCTGCTGGCCTTCGGGCCCCAGTCTCCCCCAGTTGTTGGCATCTGGACCTACAGATCCCGGAGGCTCTCAGTCCAGCCCAGCAGCTGGCAGTCAGACCCCTCTTTCTACTCACCTGGTCCAACTTGAAGCTCACTAGCCCTCATACACAAAGGCTCAGAATAGAGAGTGCACACACACAGGAAACCTTTAAAAATAAGATTAAAAAGAAGTTAGGACAGACTGAGATAAGTCCACCAAGGAGCCGCCCACTTGACTAGACCCTTTTATCTCGTTTTCCCTCTGTTTTCCTACATCAGTTCATCTCCAGCCAACCTTGATCACTCCCTTCTCCTGCCTTCATCCTTCCCTTAAACAACTGCTAGGAAGTTTGATACATACAATTGTCTTAAACCACACATTTTACTTAGTCCTTAAATTCTTTCCCCCTACTTCCCACAGCAAGTCCCATACCCTTTTAGGCAATTGCTCTGTTCACTTTGCATGGCTTTCTAGGAAGAGAGTTTTTGATCGATTCCTCTGCATGGGCTTCAGACCAGGGTCAATGGGAAATCACTCTCATTTGATGGTCTTTACGAATTAGCTGATGCAGGATGCTCTGCTTCTACTGATCAGTGTAGAAGGGTTCCTCCAGCCATTGTTTCTCCCATCCTTACTGGGATTCCCTGTTTAATGAGATTAGCCTTTAGTCAGGCAACCTAAAAACTCCTATATGTAAATGATAGCTACCATAATAATCACTGCATTGTGATTTTTGTCATGAAGATGCTTTTCCAGTTTACACTCTTTTAGTCCAATGACCTCCAAGGTCACTGTTTTTCTGTCAGATTGGTCCTACTGCTTTGTTTTGTGCCAGAAACTTTACAAAATTTCCCATCAGAAGAATATAGCAATGGCTAGAATTAAAAAAAAGAAAGAAAAAGAAAAAGATGTTTTTTCAGACCAATGAAATTTTATTTCAGTTTATTCTACTGACTTATGGACTTATGAACTTGTCACAGCTGCTAATGTTTTCACTCACAAGCCACAACAGCTAAAAGCATTACTATATAAAATGGAAAATATGGAGTGTGGAAAAGCAGGAGGAGACATTAGTCTCTGATTTAGAAACCTTGTAGGTAATTAAGGAAAGTAATGGCTTTGGACTTACACTTTCATTTCAAAAAATACTTTTTCCTTGTTCCACTACTATCCACATTCCTTGTCTCTTACTCTCCACCTTTTAAGCCCTTCTCCAGTTTCTGTTTAGCAGTCTCTTGCTTTTTTTTTCTGCCACCACCTTCTCCCATTATCCTCACATTCTTTCCTTCTTCCGTGTCCTTCTGCACTGAATAGCTAAATAGAGCAGAGCAAACAGGGACCTTCCCCCTCCCATACACCTCATGATGGTGGCAAGGCTTGATTCCCTGAAGTGTCATGCAACACATGGCAAGACAACTGGAAAAATAGTAAGAAAACTGATACTCATCATCAAAGTGTCTGATGACATCCTTCTTTTGCCTTTCCCCATAGTCTCTTCAAAAGTCATTTGCTGAAGCACTTCTACTCTTGTAATTGTCTTTGTTTGCTTATAAAAGGGATTTAGCAGAGCAAAATATTTTTCAAGGTTATCCCAAATGCTGAATGGAAGCTGTATGATTCTCTACTGCTTTAGTGCAAACTGTTTCAGATTTTTTGCCTGTGTGCTACGCTCTGAGGTTTTCATAGGTGTGGGGACATTTTTTCTTCAGAAATCCTTCTACATCTGGGGATAATATACAGAGGAGCACTGGACTGGTGCTCTAGAAAGGCAGCTGCGCTAGTTAGCCACTGCACACTGCCACAATCTGCATGGTGAACTGTCAGATGAAAAGCACCATATTTATAAATAGCAGTGACTTATATCTTCTCTAGATCTCCCTTCCTCTACTACCACTTTGCATACTAGTCCAGAATAAAACAAGAGCAGATTAAAGAAAATAAAGACATGCACACACCAGCAAACAACTTTGTTCATTTTCAGGGCGACTTTAAAACCCTGTCATTTTCCCACTCATGCTTAGAAACAGATAAGAAGGTATAGAATTGCTATGGAAATAGATTAAGAAGTACCTACATTCTACAAGACATTTTCTATGTGGTTTTTTTAAGCAGAATATGTCAAAAACATTCAACATCAGAGCTGACTATGTGCTGACCATTGCAGCCCATGTACCTGTTTACCCATTTTCCCTAATTTTTCAATGACTGACTGATTTTCAATTCAGAACAACCTCTATGATTATGTAGCCCATCTCCACCCTGAAAAACTCGATTTCATGAGTGATTCCCATCTCAAACTTTTGTCTTCTGTGTGTTCTCCAGAACTCTTGACAGCTTTGAATTTGACTATACAAGGTTTCAGATTTGCAGCTAGTCTGAAGAGAAATGCTTTCTGTATTGCACTAGGCAGCACTGGTGGCAGAGATACAGCTTCTTGTTTCCTACTTTTACGTTGCTCTGCAACAGCTTCTTGTGTTTCCTACTTTTACGTTGCTCTGCAGCCATTTGCTGTCTAAGGTGTCAGTATAGTTTTGCTTATAGACTTTAACAGCATCAGTAACTGTTTAGTGTTCCAAAAGCCTTTAGCTACCATGTCCCATATTGTAAAACTCACATCATGCAGCTGAAGACTTGTCTTGAATTTGTTCTTGTAAAATTTCATTGGTCCCATTTTAAGGTCATGAAAAATAGTTTTGGCAATCTGTCATTTGACATATGTACCAGCATAGTTAGCAGATGGCCTAGCCTAGATGAGCCTGCTGGAGCATTATTTTTACGCTGAGTATTTAACAGCACCCCGAGATTTTACTGTTCAGGATTTTATTCTGCCAGCAACAGACAATGCAGCAGCACACTTTGTTTATTCTCAGTAAGATAGAGAAGCAAATCCTTTTAAAGTGCAAGCTTGCGGCTACAGAGCATTAGATTTTACTCTGATCTAGAACAATGGCATTACTTGCTTGGAGGGCATTACCTTCCAAAATTAACTTATCGTCTCCTGGCAACCAAACTGCTCTTGCTAGAATGCCAAAGAGCCTTCTGCACTGACCTGACAGAGTAGGTGATCCTAATTCTCTTTGTTTCCATCTTGAATCAAGGCCAGTGAAAATAATGTAATTACTTCCCCAATTCTTTTTCTTAAAAAAGAAATTGCTAAAAGTATTACACAGATTCTACTGTACTGTAATGCAGAGGAAGATGTCTTCAAATGTTGTGATGTAATATCTCTAATTGTATATATACCTAACTGTATTGAGCTTGTCAGCACCTGCTACAACACAGGATAAGCCTTGCTATCCCACCTGCCTTCAAACTGGCATTCAGCATATGTCCAGGTTTTCTTTATTCAGTCCCCAAAGATGTTAACACCACCCAACTGATCAGGATCTCCAATCTATTGGTAAGAAAGCACATCAGATCTCTAGCAGACCTGGAAGGCCAGATAAAGTTATTGATGATGGCAGGCAGATGTTCCCAGGAGAGAAGGAGGAGGGCAGAAGGAGAGAAGCAGCTTCCCTGCTGATTCTCTTGAGGGTGCTTTTGAAACATTGATGAATTTTTTGTTGGTGATTTTGGATAACCAAAATGTTGTTGTGTTCTCCTGATCAGTAACAGCTGCGGTGTTACATAGGCAAAGGATATTGAAGCCTTTCTGCTGCTGTGCAAAGTCTTAGAGAACAAATCAAACTGATGAATATGTCAGTGGTATTTAGTTACATAATTTTGTTTCATTGCCAAGAATAAGACTTGTGGCTTTTTAATAATCTCACAGGACTATACACCGAATATTTTTCTTGTCTTGGTAAAAAGAGGGGATTTGCAAAAGTTTTTCTACAACAAAAATTCAAAATATGCACACACATACACACACGTGCGCAAAATGCACAAAACCCTAAGAAGCTAATATACTCTGGACAAAAGCCAGAATTACCGGAACTGAGCAAGTGGTTACACAATTTTCTGAGAACAGCTCCGCAGAGCTCATACCCTGAGGCTATGCCATATATCACAGCAGCCGGAGATAAGGTGCTATGGATCAGAATAAAATTCTCAGTTTCAATATTAAAGTTTTCTCTATTTATCTCTCATATATAAAAATACCAGTAGCTCCCAGGGCTGACTTGATAGCTCTGTCAAAGGACTGTTCGCACTTTCCAACAATGCTATTAATATAGAAGACATTAAATTCTATTGCTAAATAACTGGATGTACATCAACTGAAAACATAATGCCTCTGTGCTAGAGAAGATAAACATAAAATTATATATCAGAGTGTGACAGAACTAAGTATATGATTCAACAAGTATTTTCCATAAAGGGAAATCTACTAAAAGGCCCAGGAGGATATCTGTATAACTTGCCTTCATAAATTCATTATCAAAACCCAATCTCTATTGCTAAGCTTCCTTTGCTTTCACAGTAAACAAACAAACTGACGAAACACAACAATTCTGAGGATCTTTGAAAGGCCAATTCTTTTTAGGGGCTGATATACTGACTATAAACTTCAGCGTATCTGAAAATACTAGTCTGCAACATGAGTAGGAAATTGTAGCCTTGCTACCCTTGATGAATACCCCGGGAATCCAATCTGGAGCACTGAGGACAGCTTCAAGGATCAGTTTGCACACAGAAAATTGGAAGCCTTAATATTATATTTACTTTAACACCTTCATCATTAAGCACAATCACAAATGTTTCTAAGGTATGGCCGTTGTTATCTGATTCGCATGTCATACACGGATGGCCCAAATTCCAGTTCAAGAGTCCTTTCACAATGCATAAAGGCACATCTGGACAAGCAGGGTCAGAAACATGCCCAGTCTTGTGTGCTAACTGCTGGGCCAGGAGCAGGGGGAAGCGGTCAGCTGTTAGGGTAGCGTGAAATGCCAAATGGGCATTCCCCATCTCCTCTGAGGGAAAGGCAGCACTTCGCCAGCCAACCACGCTGACCTAGAATCTCCAGTAAAAGAAGGTTATTGAGAGGGCGCCTGCTCGGTATAATTTAAAATATAATGTACTCGGTGCATCATTCACATGACTATGCTGCAAAATATATCTTCTGCAGCACTGCTACCTGAGGTTGCCTTCTTCCACCAGGGCCCCCAGGTAACATTATCACCACGCAGTATGGGGGATGCAATGAAATACCTGACCAGGCAGGCAGGGCCAGAATGTGTCCATACCACAGGGAGAAACATAGGAGCCCATCCACGCTGGTGAGCTTACCCCAGGCTGCCTGTGTTCAGATAACATGACGCAAGGTGAGTCTGGGCTCAGAGACAGGCTGAGGGCCTGCATTTGAAATACAGAATAGAAATGGACTGCGCTTTACTTCCCAAATATGAAGATCTTCCCACTAAGGGAGCCACAAAGTCAAATGACTTCGTATGTAACTGTCTTTGCTGTGTGTCAGGTGCCCAAACTCACTTCTATTTGCAAAATTGCCACTCACAGAAAGAAATTAATCACTTGAGCACCACACCTTTGGAAAGCCACATGAAGCCATTTAAAAGACAAGCTGTTCTAATGTTTTATTAGTAGTTAAAAGTGAATCTGGAGAGATGAACCCTACAACCATCCGTTACCTGCAGTTGTCAAGGTAACAGCTGCTTTAGGATTAACGCCCAGTCTTTCATCACAAATACAACGAATATTACATGTGTTAGCTGACTACTTGCCAGTCCTTTCTTTCTTCCCAGGATAGTTATTCTATTAGTTTTTCAAGAGCAATACAGTACTAGCCCCAGATCAGGAGGGATTTTTTTAACTGCATGTTTATACATTATTTATTTATTTATCCTTCAGCAGGAATACAACTATTGCCAATTCACCTCTCAGTTTCCTCATCCAGACTGGTTTATTTCTCTTCCAAGAGAAATACATCACCTCACTAGTTTAATTCTGTGAAAATACATTGCTTCTCACTATCTTGAGAAATTTCAGCAAACTACTTCTCTATTCCCCAAACTTTTTTTTTTTTTTTTACATCTTATATCCCTAAAAGAGGGCATTAGATCTTTTCTTAAAGCAGGACACATCTTCCCCAAGAAAGAATTTCTGGCACTAAGAAATTAGACTTGCTCTTAGGATTTTCTAAGCATCCTACAGGGCATAGCCCTGAAGACTGAACAGAGATTTAGATGAAATTGCCTTGGAAACAATGAACTCATCTCTGTGTAAATATTAAAAGGACACCTCTGGTTCACAGACTTTGGTGCGCATAATAGAAAATCATTCATCAGACATATTGGCAGTTGGTGTGAACTCTGCTGACAAAAAAAGCAGTCTCTAGGGACTTCAGTGCATTTGTTACAGGCATCTGAAAATACACTATTTTTCTTCTCTTTATTTTATTTCTGTCCTATAAGGATCCTCTATTAGTCTTGAAGAGCACTGTCATTTTGTGCCTTAAAAATTGTCACTGCTAATCAATGATGCAATCCAGCAATCCTGTGACCTTGCTTGCTGTTACTCAAAAGAACTCACTAGACTTGATCTATGTACACTATCACCCAATATCAGTCCCAAAGTAAAGGAACACCACCATTTTTTCTAAGAATACAGGCAGGAGAAATACATTAACTTCTGTAAGGCAAAACAAAAGGTGCTGAAGGACTATTTTTGACAAGGAAATTCCAATCATGGGAAATATCAAACTTGGCACAAATGGCATTTTTTCCTCTTCTAGGAAAGTATCATGCAGTAATTGCTCCTTTCAACACCCAGCTGAGAAAAGTACATGCTCAGGAGATTCTGGAGTTTAGTCTTCTTGTCATTCCATACTTGGATCATCCTGTGTAAGCCGAAATACCGCATTCACCTGGCAGTTACTGGTGCTCTCTTTCAGAGTCAAAAATTTTATGACTAACATCAGGTCTCTAGTGTACGACCTTCCACTGAATGCTTGGAAATCTCTCATGTAATCCCCTTAAATAATCATAGCAAAATGTGGGCTGTCACTCATATCCTTAAGATACAAAACCGTGCTCTGAAAGCTTCTTCTGTTTTCCTTCTCTTCATGAAGGAAAACAAAAGCTAAACCTGCAAGAATACCTTTTTTTTTTTTTTAATCTAATTGTTCAGATGAGCTCTAATAGATTTGACAGAGCTCATTTCTATTTCCTGCTACTCAGGCTTCGCAACCATCATGTAGATGTGAATTTATGTAAAAGGCGGCAACAATTACAATGTCCCTAATATGCATAAAATTAATTAATCTGTTTTATCATTGATCATATTAATGTGATTTCTGAAACATTAACTTGACAGGATGATGCTTATCTCTGAGGATATAAACCCCTTGTTTGTAAACAATGTTCAGTAAGTCATACCAACAAACTGACAACTTTCTGAAAATCATGTCAGATTCTTATTAATTAAATATGAGGATATGACATCAATACTTCTAATGGTTAGAGCTATTTCTAGAAGTAAGATAATTGATGATCTCCCCTTTTACATTTCTTTAAATTTGATGTTAAAGAACAAATCTTGAGGAAGCTGATTATATCAGAAAACTCACTGGATGAATTTCACACTACAACAGACAGGACGGGAAATGTTTTAGGTGTCCGAAGGTCAATCTGCTTGGGAAGTTAACCTTGATAGCCCAGTTCACCATTCTGTTGTAACTCTTCCATGTAGATTACCTTGGATTACACTAAACAGACTAAACTACCTCATGCGATGTCATTTTTAGTGATTTATACTCAGAGTTGACATTTTCAGTTATTTACTCTCAGAGTTAGTCATGTTCCAAGAGGAACACAACCCGTGAATAAGAGGACTGCAACATCCAAGCTAGCCTGCTGTGTTGAGCTATGTGCAAGCTTATCATGTTAGGCTCCGGTTTTAGCAAGAAACAACTCATCTACTACCTTGTAAATCATTATAAGAGGAGCTTCCACTTTCAAGACAGCTTTCACTGTTAAACAGATATTCAGATACTGCAGTTGTGAGTTCTACCTAAACGTGTAGTTAAATGATATTTCAGTCCTTTTATGCTAGCTTATCATGAAGGCAAAATTCTTCTTCACTTCCTGCATTAGAAATTCCATCCCTATGCTCACAGCTGTTTCATCTGGAGCACTGAGGAGAAAAAAGCAGCCAACTCCTTATCATCAAGTTTACATGACGTCTGAATATGCCTCCAGGCTATGCATTTAACAAAACAGGGACAAGTAGTATGGTGTTATTCTTCACAGGACATTCCTCATTAAGCTAATTGAAATAAATCAAGTACTTAGATGAGCTGTATTGCACAAGACAGTGCCCCTTTAAAACTGGAAAACAGATGCCTAGCCATAAATTTTGTCTTCATTGTATTAGCTTGTTGTCACAGGTCTAAGTCTGGACATTTTTCTTGTTGACCAGGTACAGTAACTTCACAAGCTACAGCTATCACAGCAAAGCAGTTACACTGACGCCGGGCACAGTCACATATTACTGAAAGTAAAACAGGGAGTAGAGGGGAGGAAATGGGGGCTGCACAACCACGTGGTGTCCCATCACCTAGAACAGCAGATGAGCAGCTGATAATTCTCGTAAATCCAGGCCTGCCTGTAGGACCACATATTTACATTGTATTCTCCAACTAATTACATTTTCTCCTTACAAAAGAAAATAGTCAAAGGTTGGGGAAAAAAAAAGGGAATGCTTTAGAAAAGAAACAGAATATTAGCTACCAAAAAGGAGAGCTCAGAATGAGTTCTCACAAGACATGATCCCTGGACAAGTGGTGCTTCAAGGGGGATTTAAGAGCAGAGGTGTGAGTAAAACTTGGAAAGGAAGTTGGAGGAAAACTCTTATAAGGATTAAAGACAGCATACCAGCAGATACAAACCCAAGATCACTAAAAAAGGAGATGGAACAAGCTCACCAACTATGAGGAAATTCAGCCCAGTGTGATTACCCTTATTAGAGTAGGGATGATGTCTACACCAGAGAGCATGCCTTCACGTGCACCCCAGGATCTGCCCAGCCTGGTAACAGATTGCCTGTTTTAAGTCTCTGCACAGACAATTGTAACCTCGCTGTTTCTGCGCTACAGGGACATCCCATGGTCTTTTGCACTCCAGCGCTCCAGTGCCTTACCTGGTGAGTTAAGTCAGCAATACGAGAACTTATTTACCCATCTGGAAAAATGACAAGAGGGTGGTTGGGAGGATTTTTAGGTAAGGGGAACATGTTTGAGCCTGAGCTAACAAACTGCTCTGTGTAGCCCAGCTGGAGTCTTTTAAGCAATACTGAGAGTATTTTAACATAGACAATGTACTTTAAAAAAGGGCACAGCCATAGAATCAACAGCTTGTGACAGTAAGGACACAGAATGATGTATGCATATACAACAATATCTGATTAGCTGTTATTTATAGACAATCTCTTTACCATTATTGCTTACTTATTATCATTAGCTCTTAATTAATATATATTTGCTTCCTTTTTCGGATCTTTATGAATGCTGTGCTGCCCATCTCCAATTGAATTTTCCATCACAGTGCCTATGACCTTAGAGATTTCCTTTAACTAAAGAAGAAGAAACAGAGCACACAGGATGATACCCTAACGGCATTTGGCTGCTCATTTCAGAGGAAGGACAACATTTTGCCTTTGTCTGAATGACAGTTCCTAAAACACTAGATACACCCTTAAAGAGCAGAGGGCAGATGACAACTCCGACTCTATCTGCTATCAAGCCTGCCCAGGCTGGTTGGCTCCGTCCCTAGCTGCCAGCTGGATGCTGGACCATGGCTATAGTATGCAAGCAGGGACCTCAGGCAAACCTTAGAATCTATGTAGGTCCATCTTGGTAAGCAATCTGACAATTGCACAAATATAATATTTCCTTCCACTCTACTCTGGACATAAAAAAGGAAATTACATGGTGCAAAAGATGGTAAAAACACACAAGAAATGTCATTGTTCAGTTTCCTGCTACATGTACCACCCTGGCCATTCTGAGCTTATGATTCTTCCTAGAAGAACTATGATTACATACTTTTTGTTTATATTGAGATTGATTTTTATGCAAAGCCACATTAAATCTCAAAACTGGAAGGGGAGGTAGTATGAAAAAATAATTCTTATTTGGTTATTATTAAGGAAACCAAAGTTTGCTGACTTTCTCTTCTTTATAGTAAGAACCAGGCAGACTATTACCATTCTCAACCTCATCACAAATTTTAACACTATGACAGCAAAAGAATGCTGAAATGTCTAAGAAAGCATTATTGTGATTCCATACATCAAGAATTATTCCACTCTGAAATGTGAATCCCCTAAAGGATATGTTTGGAGTCTGCAGGTCACTGGTGATGGAAAGGATAAACAGAAGTGACATTAGACACCCACGCACTACCAAGTCACTATCCAATATATTATCAGAAGAATCCAGACTGTAAACTAGTAACTTGCCGTTATTAAAATCCCAGCCCACACAAAGTAAATTTTATAAGCTACTGCTGTTTTTAACTTCATAGTAATAATGGCCTTTCACATGATACATAAGAATTAACTGACTTTAATGTCATTTTTAAATGTCCTTGCTGATACTCTAACAGTTTTGTAGCCTATTGTTCCTTAATAGATTAGTTTACCATAGAAGCCAAAGGGCCCAATTAAGATCAAGAGCACTTTTGGGCTAGGCACAGAGCAAATATATTCTGTTCTGAAGAACTTATAGGCTAAAAAATGAGAGATGCTTGATGAGTGTTGACAAAAGAAAGGTATAACCCGATGTTTACAAATTATTACTGGTACATTAAAAGATTGCAAAATATTCACATCTGCTCCTTTAGCTGCCATCATTCATTAAAACAGAAACATTTGAAAACCAAATTTTTTTTTGCCTTATGTAATGTTCATTCATTTGTTTTTCTTCAATTTAATCAAAAAAGATAAACAGTTTAATCTGATTTTTGCTTTGGCACCATACTATTCTCTCTAAAATGTGACAGCAGAAAAATGAGTTTATTTAAGACATTTTCATCAAAACATAAAGAGCACACTATTAAGGTATTTGTATACATAAAAGTGCAGTGAACCCAAAATGACTACGTTGTGACATTGGTGAAAAGTACGTGTTTTGTTTTGCTGAATCAGGATCTTAATCATATTATACCAATAAATGAACAGATTAATCCACAAATGTCAGCTAGTTCCATATACCTTTTTGTCTCCACTACTGCCAATTTAAGGTGACCCCACGTTGCCCAAATCACTATACCAGAACAATTGTTTGTGGGCTGAGGTGACAAATCAGATCAATGAACTAATCCAGGTTTGAAGGGTTTGGGATTTTTATTTGTAGGGTTATTTTTCACTTTGGTCAGCTCACTTGTTTTATGTGATGTTGTATGTGCTCTGGCTGGTGGTACTGAGCAGCTGCCCCTGCAGGGCTCTGGAGGATGCTCTGGCAGCTGGACTGCCATGGCTATGATGTCCTAGGCTCCAGCCTTGTGCAGGCCACCCACTCCCAAAGCCATGGCACAGTGGTTCAGAAGCCAAATCACCAGCACTCAGAAGGAGGGGGACAACACACGTTACCATCCACCAGCTGAAGAATAACCACTATTGGGCCATTAATATCTGAATGCACGAGGCCGCTGCATGGTCCTCAGTGATGAGCTGGCAGTAGTTCTTGTGCCACAGCACACTCATTTTTACATACCCATCCCATCCCAGAAGTGGGTTGGTGTGATGCCAGGAAATCTTATTACACCTCCCATCTGAATCCATGGTACAAACAGCTTTGTGTCAGTAAATCCACTGCCAAGATCATCACAGTGGAGCTGTGTGAAGTAATATACCATCTGGGTACACCCTGTCTGGGGTCTCAAACATCAGAGCCTTCAGGCCAAATCATATGCCTAAATATACCAAAAGCATCAAGAAGACACATTTCCAATCCAGTGTTCCCTGGGAGGGGGCTTCAGTTGTTGTAATCACAAAGAGCAATACTCCCACTATTTCCCACGGCATCACTAACCACTGCAAGTACAGTACAGAAGCCCCTTGTCCAAGTGCTTCCAAAACCATCTTCCCAGGACACAGGTGGGCTTGCCCGCAGCTGAGAACCCAACACTGGAGCACAGCCTCAGCGGTCACGGCTCTGGTGATGGAAGGTGACATCCAACACCACGTGTATACATGTGCTTTTCCAGAACACACGCTACCACCTAGCGCTGCAGCTCTGAGCACTATCTAGGTGTGCTTCCCTTTCACCTCAGAACTGGGAGATACGACTATACCAGTAAATTAAAAGTACGCTTGACTGTTCCCCGACATAAAGGCCAACTGGCACTGAATGGCCCTCTATTACTAATGTCTCATACCCATCAAAACTGTAGGAAATGGACAAAGGGGAAAAGAAAGCAAAGCAGCAGTTGGGAAAGAGAAAGTGAGGAGAGCAGTCAGTATGCTAGAAGTTATGGCTGCTTTTCAGAGGGATCTTGACAGGTTGGAGAAAGGGTCTGGCGGAACCTCATGGAGTTCAACAAAGACAAATGGAAAGTTTCTCACCTGGAGAGGAGTATCTCATGCAGCAATACAGCCTGGGGGCAGCTGGCTAGAAAGCAGCTTTGCAGAAAAAGACCTGGGGATGCTGGTGGACAAGATGTTGAGCAGAAATGAGTGGCATGCCCTTGCAGCAATGAACGCTAATAACATAACTGGGCTTTAACAGTGTGGCCAGCAAGTTAAGGCAAGTAATTATTCTCTGCTATTTGTCACTTCTAAGACTGCATCTGAAGTAATGCACCCAATTTGGGATTCCTGGTTTGATTCCTGGATTGACAACCTGGAGTGAGCCCAACAAAAATAGTTAGGGAGCTGGAGAACATAATGCACAGGGAAAGACAGAGAGACCAGTGTTTGTTCGACTTGAAGAAGAGACAGCAGGGTGTCAGCTGGGAAGTCATCCTTCCAAACCTGCATTTGTGCACATATTCTTTAAAAAAGAAAAATATTTTATTGTCTCCACTGTGTTGGGTGTAAATGGTAAGGTTTCTGGTAGCATCATGGGGGACTATTAGGGTGGACTCTGTGGGAAAAGGTCAGTGACTGCCCTGTGCCAGACACAGCTGGCTCCACAAGAGACCTAATGCAGGCCACAGCTAAGCCACTCAGAGGAGTTTGTGGCACCTCTGTGAAAAAATATTTAAGAAAGGTCAGGGAACACCAGACAGAGAGGGGAGGGAACTGAAGAGCAAAGTAAACAGCAGAGAGAATGAGGAAGTAACAAGGCCATAGGAGAAGGACATGCTCCACAGTGGTGCAGGTATGCCCTGAAGGGACTGCAGTCCATGGAGGAACCACAGCAGAGCAGGTTCTCCCCAAAGGGACTCTAGCTCGTGAAGGACCCATGCTGGACCATAGGAAATGAGGAGAAAGAAGGGCCAGCAGGGAAACCACCTCACCCTGACCCCAACCCCCTGCACCACCTGCCACCACACCAAAGGGACTGAGTGTAACCTGTGGCGATAACCAGGGGTGAGAATCAGTGCCTAGAGTGCAGGAGTGACGTGGAGACTAAAAATGGGGAGAGAGATGTCTGAAGTTGAAGTTGAGCCTGGGAAAGAAGGAGGGGTATTTTCTCCTGAAGTGTTTCAATGTTTGGGGGTTTTGTTTCCTAATGCCTGAATCAGGAATTAAATATTTCTGTTAACTGTCAATAAATTAAGTTAAATTCCCTATGTCAAGTTTGTACTTGGTAAGTGATTTCCCTGTCTTTACTTTGACCCACTCATCTTCTCACTCCTATTCTTTCCTATTTTTTCTTTTTTCTCCCCCTGCCCCACTGCGGGGAGGCTGGGGGTGTGTGTAAGTGAGGGGCTGTGTGGGTGCTTGGCTGCAAGCCAGGGCCAACTCCATAGATACCGATTTATGCCACAAAAGGCAGGTTCCAGGCTACTGGGTTTCTGGCAAGATCTCTGCACCCACCATGGTGAACCCAAGCTTGTTGCCTACTCAGGATCTCTGCAGAATGGAAGAGGAAAACTTGAAAACAACAAGGGGCTCTTGGGTAGGTATCAGGGAACTGAGAATAACTGAGCTGAGTCAGACCTCCCTGAGTCAAGACAGGCCTCAGTATAACGCTGCTACTCATCACAGCAAAGTACAGGGAACTGGTAAGTCAAGGTGGGCTTTGATATAACTTTATGAACCCTAAACAAACATATTTGGCATTGTGGCAACACAAGGACTAACCAGATGGCTGGTCACAAGTGTGAGACCTTAGTGCATCTGCAAAACCACAGAAGAAATACTGAACTAAAATAAATCAATTTAACAAACTGCTTATTTTAGGCCATTAATAAAATACAGGAAAACATTGCAATAACGGTGCAGTTAAGACAGCTGTGGAAGGAGGGCAGAGGGATGGTTTCATGGAACCAGCACTGCAGGGAAACAGCTGCAGGATGAGGACACAGTGACCAGAGGATATGGTGACTAGTTGTCTTTAGATTTAACTGACTCAACAGAAGTAATGAATAATCTCTCTGAGGATGTGCAGAAGTACACACTGAGAAGTACAGAAGGCCATAGGTCACGGCACCTTGAGGGTATAAAAAGATAAAGACTACCAAGGTAGGATCTGCAGAAGAGGATCAGTGTTGGAGCAAAGGAATACTTCTGACGTCCAAGACTGCTAATGAGACTAATAAATAGCACCCTTTATGTAGGCACCTTAGGGAAGCAGACTTTTCTAAACACATTTGGTTTGGATCCAACTCTGGCTAAGAGCAACTAGAAGTTATTGTGACCCAGTGGCTCTTCTGCAATCCAGACATGGCAAGGCATTGAGTTCTGATGATTTATTTCCAAAGTGCAGAGATCCAATTCATGGAGAATGCTGCCACACTAGTCTACATTTCCCCTTTTTGATCATTTCAGTGAATAACCTAGGAAAAGCATCAGAAATGTGTTCTAAAGTCTAAGTTGACTGACACAGCTAAGACATGAGAAACAGGGGAAAATTTTCATGGGATTCTAGCTCCTGGATCTATCATTCTTTAAGGTCATTTCACTGAACTGTACACGAGCCTTAACGACCATTGCGTTATTTCATTTTGCATGTTAAATACGTTTTTCTCTGAAAATAGAAATTTGTACTGGGCTGATGGAAAATCTATATTCCACACTGATAGAAAATCTGTTCATTTCTGAGAAAGTCTTATTAAACTGACAGACAGTAACAGTTCCCAATAGCTCACAGCTCAAGGCTCTCATTGCCTTACTATTTTATGTGGCCTTACATGAAGCCATTAGCCTTCATAAATATGGAATAGCTGCTTGTTTCTATAATTGATTAAAGAATGTTACATGAGTCTCAGGAAGATGGAGAGATAATATAAAAAGCTAATCAGGAATTTGTCTTTGGAAAAATTGTTGCATACTATCAAAAGTTAGTTGTGTCATTCCAAAGCAATTCTGCTTCAGAAACTAAAAGAATTATTCACATTGTCATTCTGGGTTAAATTTTAAAGTATTCTAGGTTTGTCTCACTTCACCATGGCAAAATTCTGCAAAGTTGCCACATTTGCCATAACACAGAAAATCTAAATTCTACACATCACCACAAATAAACATAAAACTAACTTGGCTGAATTCTTGGGGGGTTCTGAGGGGGTTGGGGGTTGTTTCGTTTGGGTTTTTTTGTTTGTTTGTTTTAAAGAAAAAGCAGTCTTTGTAGGATACCAGTTACAGAAAG
Organism: Gorsachius goisagi; assembly: GCA_018403395.1. NCBI lineage: Eukaryota > Metazoa > Chordata > Aves > Pelecaniformes > Ardeidae > Gorsachius > Gorsachius goisagi. Next base: position 1,650 of record BOSO01012236.1, on the reverse strand, counting down.
TGGGAACTGAGGGTGACATTAAATAAGAAGCAGAGTCTTCTAATATTTTTCATTTGAATAACTCCAATAGCTAGAAAGTCTTAATTCAGAGATTATTTTCAAAGACACAACTATGGTATAAAAATGTTGAGTGGTACTGTAGGATCCAGGCAATAACCTGGATTCAAGTAGTACATATTAAGTTCCCTTTCTATCACAGATTTTCTTGTGTGACTCTGTGTAAGTTATTTGCGTTTCTCAGTACCTAATGTATAACAAACAACACAAGCACCGGGATGAGGAAAATATATTAATGACTGTTAGAAACTGAGGAAAAACCATACAGAAGCTGATGGCTGTGTGGCATATCCCTGTCATTAATATCTTTAAAAGTTCCTTTTGCAGATTAAATTTATGCTTTGAGCACAATAAAAATGTGCTACCTTAACAAATATATCATCCTTATTATGTAAAAGAAATATACTAATTATCTGCATACAGACAGTAATAAACTGCATCCATATAAGTTTGAATAACTGACATAATATAAAAACTAAGTTTGTGATGTTTAAAAAATAGAATGATAAAATATAAATTGCCAAGGAAGTGATAAAATAGTCTTTATTAATCTAAATTAGATAACATTAGTCTCCAAAGAGCTGCTTTTCTGCCCCGATTAGTTTTTGTGAACTAACATGAGCAGACCTGTGACAAATTCAGCCCTATTTCCTCCTTCTGTTGATCCTTGTTTATGGACTCTCTGAGCTCTGAAAAGGTGTCGATTGATTGTGGAATTATGTGTCTAAGGGAAAAAAACATCCTCAGGTCTCAAACCCTGGGTGTATTTGGGTTCTGTTGTAAAGCTACTTCTCTTTCTTCAATTCGGATTCCTCACACCAGAAATATATTACAAGAATATATACAAATTTACCAGAATTTTATTCAAGATAACGTTATAAAAGTATGACAGGGGGCTTCTCTCCTTGAATGTAGATGACAACTAAATATAAATGATCATTTGAAAAAATGGTCTCTGGGTAAGTAGTTCTGTGCTTTTTTTTAAGCCTGAGGAAACTGATCTACCCTGCAGCTTGTCAGAATACCAGTGAATACTGATATGAGCATTTCTGTTCACTTAAACACCACAAATGAATAAACATGTGAAGGGAATGAGATGAGCTGGAGAAAATGATGCATTATTCATGCAGCTAACAACACTCATGCCTAGTATAAATTGAAATCTAAAGTGCAAATCTAAAACACTCAGAAGATTTTCAATCACGCTGAGTTATATTTAAATTCAGTCTATGCCAGAAGTTCTGAGTTCATTTCATGTTTTCACATCAGCACAGAAGCACTGCACGCTGTAAAACTTCCTTTCACTGTCTACACTTTGGGAAACATAAGTTATGAATGTAGCAGCTTTTGCAAATGAGTGGTAAAAAATGCTAGGTGGGGTTAACTTGAGTTGTAGTGGACATGACATTAAGTGACATGTATAGTGCTGGTGACTGGTTTAATTCCATCTGACATGCTCCTGAAGAAAAATATTCAAGCCAAAACAAAACTGAAAAATGAGCAAGTTTTCCAAGAGAGAAAAAAGAAGGTTCTATGTGCAATTCTACTTTTTTTAGGGCTGAGGACACACATGAGCAAGATCTGCAAAGTCCC
>BOSO01012234.1:0-42795 GCA_018403395.1 Gorsachius goisagi | reverse complement strand
GTACTCCAAGACAGCATCTTCTCTGCAGCACGCAAAAAGAAAAGAGATATTCCTTTTTGAGTCTCTAAGCCATTAGAGCAAGAAGGTGCCGTCTTCCTACACAGGCAGAGCAGCAACAAGCTGGCAAAGGTTCCAAGCATCACCCTAGTAGGTAACAACAAACTCTGCAAACTCAGTTTTGTTTCACCATGAACAGCCAGCTGATGTGGACTAGCAAGGGCAGAGAGGCATGTGAACCTAGTTACTCTGGGCAGAATAACCTGAAGAACACCAACTTATCCTGAAGCAAGCCACACGTTTTTGTACGCATTCGTACATCGCACACTAGCACACACCACACCACTTTAAATACAGCAGTTTGGCACTGCATCAGTTACCGAATCATTCCTCGATGTTCCTCATGCCACACCTGGATCCTCTCCTCCCACTGGTCCTTGTTAAGCTTGTGCTGCTCCAGAACTCTAGAAAGAGTACATGGGATGTTTGAGACTACCCGCCGCGTTTGTGCACGCACATCACTCTTGAGTAACGCTTCACTAAATACCCCACTGACATCACAGTTCCCCCACAAAAGTATTCCAGGAAACAGTTTCATTGGAAGGCTAGAGACGCACTGGTCAGCATTCAGACTTTCTGACAAATGATGAGCTGCTGTCAGTCGTGCCTCTCCTTGTAGCATTACGGGTTTGGAGCTTTTCTCACTACTTCCAATTAGAGTTTCTTCAGCAGCAATAGGATGTTTAAGATTAAAGCTCTTACTTAAATGAATGCTAATCCAAACCCTCAGAGAGGCACCAGGCTGCATTTTATTCTGAACATTCCAATCGAGGCACATTCCTCTCCCCCACCCCCACAAAAATCCCAAACCCTTCAAGGCAAAGAAGGTCTCAGACTACCCAGGTCCACTTACCTCTGTGGGAGCAGTTTGTCACTAGCAAGGTAGCCAGACTTGTGCACCTCTTTATTGAAGTCTCCATATTTCGACTGGACGGCATAGGAAGCCAGAAGGACGGCCGTTTCTGGGGGGCAATAGATGTCATCATTCAGAATTGCCTCCTTCACTTGGAGGAAGAAAAGGCGCTGCGTGATGTCCTGGATCAGCTCTTCTGCCACATCCTCTGGGTAGAACTTGGCACGGAATTTGAAGAGCAGGGGGCTTTCTTTGCGTACATCCTGTGCTGTTACCTGGAACAGAGTTACCAGATTTTATAGCCTACATAAAAGCAGAGCAGGTGAAGGGGAGCAGGTTTACGAACAGGAAGACAAGCATGTATTAGAAAAAAAAAAAATTCTTCTTTCCAAAGCAGAAGCGAATGGCGAGAAAAGCAAGGATTTTCAATTCTTTACTGCTAAATAATTCATCACCTCTCCCCACAGGGCTTATGACAAGCCACCAGTTAGGATCAGTGCTAGGTAAGTTACTTTCCATGTTTCTCTCCAAGCAAGATGCTCACATGAGCACCACCTTAGCGTGTTACTGGGAAGGCAACAGATCTGCCTGGATTAAAAAAAAAAAAAAAAAAAAAAAAAAAAAAAAGGACTAGATGCAGGAGGACCAGGTCAGACAACATGACTTGGGGAGGGGGTTGTGGACTGAAGGAAGGCAACACCAACTTGCTAATCTTGCAAGGTACTTCAGGTATGTGGAAAGGCAAGGACAGACCCCCAGCAGAAGTACAGAGACTGAATTTGCCCCTGCCATCCAAGAGAAGGGAATCCAGGAAAAGCAAAGCCTTGAGCAAACATACCTTTTTGTTCAATTTCAGCCATGTTGAGAAGCCCTTGGTGTCCTGATACTGAAGTCCAAAAAACCAGACCTCTCGTAGACCAATTGTCTTGACAACCTGGAAGACAGATGATTAGCAAGAGCCCCAGGCTGATCTGACTGGTGGCAGGGAGCACATTGGAGGTAAGTTCAGATGAACACGAAGACGACCAGTGCCCTAGCCTTCTGCCTCCCCTGCGATGGCGCACGTATGTATAGATGATGGGGCACCTGAGGGGTCTTACGGGGGAGATGTATTGTATTCTTTCCTCTCCCTCAACTCTTTAAAGCTTGTTGCTACTTATAAAAAAACAGTTGGGATGCTATTTTCTTCGGTCACTCATAAGCCAACACGTACAGCCCAAACACGACGCAGCAGGTCTGGCAGGTGTAAGAGCTGCCAGGAATCAGCCACACGGCTCCCTTATCAGGCCCACCCCTCACGTACCACGCACACGTACTCATCCCGCTAGGTTTCACCCTACTAGGCTGTGCTATTTTAAGATCTGTATTCTACCCCACCGATAGCTGCAGACAGGCCTTTCAGGCAGCTCTTTAATGAGTGGCACCATTGAGAGGTACTACAGCGTGTAAGTCAATACGCTGTCCCTCGTGCTGGGACAAAGCCACCACAGAAGTTAACTACACCGCTATGCGAGCTCTCCTTCCTAGCACGCCGTGGGTGCTGTGTGAGTAAGAGCCAGGGAGGCTTTGCAGACCGACTGCAACGGGAGACGGGAGCCTCGGGGGGGGCAAGACTGCTGCAGTGCAACGGTGCTGCTGGTCGGAAGGAGGGGCAGCTTTCCTGGTGAAGCCTGATCACCAGCACAGGGCTACGTGCCACGGCAAGTCTGGGGCATGCCACAGGGTGCAGCAAGTCTAGAAGCTGAAGTTCCCCCACATCCCTCCTGACCCCCCCGGAGTTGTTCTCGTACCGGCAAACAAGGCACTCGCCTGTCGCCTCCGCCACAAGGCAAGGAAGGGGGAGGGAGAAGACGCTTTTAGGTCGACACCGTCCCTGAAGTGCGGCGCTGTGAGCTGCTTTCACACGCTGCCCACCCCCGGCTCGCTCACGGCCGCCCTCCTTCAGGGGGACTCCACAACTGGACCGGAGGGGCTGAGCCTGGCCTGGGAAAAGCAGCTGCCTGAGCAGGGCGCCCCCCCGCCGGGTACGCTGGTGTACTTCTGCACTGCCTTGTCCCACGTTTTATGGTTTCTCCCTAAATGCCGACTTCCTTTGCAATGACTTCCTTGGTGAATCCTAAGGATGCACTCTGTTCCTTCTGACGTGGTCTCTAGCTCTGGCAAGACACAACACTAAGGACAGCTTCCCACCAACACGTTACTACTCGGATTCTTTAGGGCTTGGATCAGACATCTCCTCTGGCCTTACAAAAGCAGCATTAGGGCCCTCGCTCCTTTCAGGTCCAAAAACCAGCGGCAGGTTTCAGCAGAGGCATGCTATTAGTGGCACACAGAGAGACAAAACCATCACAAGGTCATGTACTCTGTATACATCATCCCACTGCAGTCCATGAAATTATTCGGCCTGTCCTTGCCTGCATACGAACTGCAGAGCTGGCCTAAAGCCCACGCAAACAGAGGGGAACGTGGGACAGACAAACCTGCACTTGGGCATATCACGCGGTAGGACGCGCACGGCCGGGGACGCTATCGGGGTTTGCTGTAGGCACCGAAAGCAGAGGCACAAGGTGAGGAAGGCTGTCCTAAGCCTAAGGAAAGCTCCGCTCTCCGCAGCATTAACATCCCAGCGGGATGGAAGCTCCCCCCTCCTCTGCCGCGCGGCTGCTTGCCTCACCCCGTTTGTCAGCCGCTTACGCCTGGCAGTTCAACAGGCTGGGCTGCCAGCAAGGAACTGAGAGGCATCGCACTGAGGCCCTGCACAAAAGGACTTTTATTCCACAGCAGAAGCCTGCACAGCAATAGCAGCGACAACAACAGACTGGGCGGGGGGGCAGGGGGGGGGGAGACGGCACGGCACGCAACAGCACACCCCCAATCCGGATCAAGTGGTGGAGGGGGGAAAGGTGGTCCGGCTCCCTCCTTCCCACCTCAGCTTAGCAAGTTATTCAGTTCCATTTAGCAAGGGGAAAAGCATGACGAAGCTTTCTGCAGCTGCACGGGGTCTGGCTGGCAGCTAGCAGCTCAGTTGTGTTTGGGGTGTACGGCGTTCAGAGCCCTGATGACCTGTGAGACGTTCCAAAAAGCAAAGCGTTACTGGCAGCGGCCGAGGATGGATAAAGGCTGGCACACAAGGCAGGAGAATACAGAGTACTGTTTAACACAGCCCACTATACTGAAATACCTAAACTTTACGCTCTCGGCTGGAGAGCGACATCTCTTCCTCACGCCAGGGAGAGCATTAAGTCAGTCCCTGGGTCTTGTTGAGCCTGCAGTACAAGGCTCGGTCTACAGCCAGCAACAGATTGCTGGCAACAGATTTCAGCAGCCTTAAAACCCAGCTGTCCCACAGCACCTTGCCCAGCCATGACAAAGCTCTCCATCGAATGCCATTAGCCTAGAATTCCACTCCATAAGCAGTACCACCTCAGGGGAAGAGGTGCATTTCTAGCGACTCTCATGTCACCTTCTGCAGACAGTAGTACAATTTTTTTATTTATATTCAAAGAAACAGAAGCCCTTCCAGGTAACCTCTCACTTCCTAGTCCACGTGTTCCAGGTCTGCATGACTCCTCCTCTTCCTCCCCGCAGCACTCACCCTTCTCCCTCCCTACGTTCTTGCCACGGAGTGCTGCCCCACAGCAGAGGGAGAGCCATAAGCAGCCTCCTAAATGTAGATGATGATTGAAGATTGCCTTCGTTCTCAGCCCAGGAAATACAGCCCCACGCTGGCGAACAAGTGCAGATCCAGCATGAAAGCACTATCTACCCACGGGCAGGAGCAAAGCGGACAGAGAACACGCTCCACTCCCACCAAGTTCCTGCGCCAAAGGCCAAAGCCCCCCCGGCTACAGCACAGCACAAGCCTGTCCTAACCTCACCTGCTCTCCTAGCTAAGGATGAAGTGGGCCTCTCGCCCGTCTTATGACAGGCACATCAAGCACTTCTGAGAGAAGACCGCTAGCAAACCCTGTTGCTGGAGGAGCTCTGAGCTGGTGCCACACCTGCCACAGCCAAAAATGACTTGAACATGGTCTTCCAGATGCCCTAACCGAACTCCCAAGACAGTCTCCATCTACAGCCATAAATACTCAGCTGTTCCCTTTCCATTTGGCTGATGGGTATGTTTATAACTTCCCTTTTCCAAGTGCTAAAATGCTGAAGTGCTCAATGACAGGATCTCCTTTGACTTTTTAAGCTTATTATAGTTTGCCATTGACCACCCTCGCAACAAGCAGCTCATTTTTGGTTGGGCTACTGCTTTACGAAAGCCAGTAAGTTTCCACGTGTTCCTGTGAAATTTGAGACACATTTCCATACCACTCAACCACAAGCCTTCATTACCCAAACAAGAGTTCTGGGGTTTGCTGGAGGAACCAGCCACTGTCCTGAGACTTGCTGCTTTCTGCCATGAAACTGCCGTAGTAAGTTTTTGGCTCAGTGCTTTCATCTACCGGATCAAGTGCTCCAGACCAGTACTCTACCTATTTAAACACTACTAGGTAGGACCTTACCAAGGCTGAAGGCTTCTCTACAGTCTCCTTCCTCCCAAAGCTTAGTTTACAGGTCACGAGAGGCCAGCCACTTTTATTCCAAACACAGCTCAACTCAGCTGGAGTTATGCAAAAGTCAAGAGGGATTTGGCCAGCCTGCGTTATAAACTTCAGCACCCATGAAAGACATAAGGCACTGGTCCTCTGCAAAACCATTAAACTCACTGCAGCAGATAAGCAAGCCAGGACAGGGCACATGAACTCAGAACCTTAGGAGCTCTGGCTCTTTATGAAGGCTGTAGGATCCTTAAGAATTAAAAAGGAAAAAATTAAAAGATATGCCCATGCCCCATACACACTAGGCTCAACACCAAACACAAAATACAGCACCAGTGACTAGGTTCAGAGCGAGCAGGCAGATGCTCATGGTTACAGTTTTAGCCCATAGCTGAGTGCACTTTTCTATGCTACTACAAGCTTAGTTTTGACCCCAAAAGCTCACAAAACAGAGGAAAAGCCTCCTAGGAAAGTTAACCACATGCTTTCAAAGTCTGAAGTGACAGACATTGATGTTTTTTCTAATGTTGCATTTCTCCTTAACCTGTGACTTGGCTTCATGGCTCTTCATTGGACGGAGATCGCCTTTAATGAGACAGGGCGCTTTTGGTACACTAAAGGCCAATTCTGGGGTGGCATGCTGAAGCCACCACCTCCTGGACTTTACAATGTCCAAAAGCTGGCATCAGAAGGACTGCAGCTTACGTGGTCAGCTAGAGGCTCAGAGAGCACAAAGCACATCACTGAGAAGCAAATCTGTTGTGAAGCTGGAGAAAGAGCGTTCATTTTTGGGTGGGGAAGGAAGTACTGACTGAACAGTTCAGTAACCACAACTCATTGTTAAAAAGACCCCGATGTAAGGCCTAGCAAAGGGGTAGGGATCCCCACCCATCGACTGCATTCGCCACCCAACGGGCCCAGCACAGCAGGCAGCGAAGGTCTCCTCTGCCAGCGACCAGAAGGACCTTGGGGCTCTGACGGGGCACGGAAGGCGGCAGCGGCAGCAGGATCCAAGGTCAGAAGTGATCAGAAACAGAAGCATTTGAGAAGCTGCCTCATCACAGGCGGGGGACGTGGAAGAAGGGAGTATGTTTTCATACTGCAGAAGTCAAAGCAGTTGAGGATTTTGTGGCTCGTCTGCATGCAGGTGGCCCGAGGAGCCTGTGCGATGCCGCGTCCGCCGAGTCAGGGCACTGCTGTGGGAGCTTCCCAGCCAGCCCGCTGCGGAGCACTTGGGCAAGGGAGTTAGTTACCTCCCTCCCCATCCACGGTACAGGCTAGCCTTGCCCCCGCAACCGGCCAAAACCTGACTCGAGATAGAATCAATTCACAAAAAAAAAAAACCAAACCAAAAAAACCCCAAAAAAAAACCCAAACCAACCAACCAAAAAAAAAAAAAAACAACCCAACCCAAAAGAGAGAAAAGTTTGAGAGGAAAACAGATTGGAGGGAGACAACTTCAAAGCTATCCACGGCAACAAGTAGGTGAGCAGTTCCACCAGCGGAGGAGTTGATCTTCCACCAGGAGAGGCACAAAGAGAAGCCAGGCTTTGTCTTACACACGGGCCGCCAGTCCAGCGCACGCCAGCCTGCTACAGAAAAGGGTCACAGCAGGAACACAGGCAGTCGTCACTGTCGCCGTGCCTGAGCCCTGCGCCCCCAGGACAGCAGCGCTGCAGGTGCCTGGGAAGGAATCGGCCCCGTGGGATGAGCAGCACCCAGAGAGGCGCAGCCCAGGGCTCAAGCTCCTCTTGGAGCCCAGCTCTAGCAGCTGAGGAATGGGAGCAGTTACTGGTTCTGCCAGCAAGCGCTGGTGCTCAGCAGCTGATGCCAAGAGGCACATGGGCAAAGCTGCAGGAGACAGACAGTACAGCCCTCCTGTCTCAGTTAATCCAGGTTTTGTCCATGCACACAAGCTTAAGCTATTTAAGCCAAAGCTGTACGGTTACAAGCCCAGGAGATGGGATGTTACAGGAGGAACTCTGGTATAAACCATGATGCTACTGCACCGTGTTATCAGCTCAATAATATTTCTACAGCCAGCTACTCTGGGGCAGAAGATGATCTCCAACAAAGCAGTGAAGCATCTGCACTGTTCTATCACTACAAAAATTCACTTTGGAATTTAACCCAGCAGGAAGGAGGGGAGAGGGGGACATTTCTACCTCGAGCCCGTTCAGCCGTTATTACTATGGAACTTCAGACTCAAACTGTTCCTCCTCATGAAGCTACTACCTAGACACAAGCTTTCCAAAAGTCTTCTGAATCCTATTCGGAGTAGGTCAGAATTGTGTGTGGCATATATTAATATATTTTCCTGCCTTTATACGCAACAGTTGGAAGCAAATACCGCCTAAATGTTACTGAACGAAGCCAGCAGCACGCGCTGAGGCAGCTGTGCCGCTAGAAACCTTGGTAATGCTTAGCAGCATATTTTTTTGCCTAACTCAGAACTGACGGCTCAAAGTGAAAGGGCACACTAGGGCAAAAACATGCAGACTATCTTAAAATTTTTCTGTGAAAGAGTCAAAGTCAGGTGTCACACCAGAAGGTCAATGTGCTGCAACAGCAAAACTCTGTTTGCTTTGCAGAGGAACCCTCCCTTCCCTCAAAAAAAGCATTAATGAAAGCAGCTCCTTTTTAGGACCAGCACTGCGCAGGAAATAGTAGATTAGCAGTTCAGGAGCAGCACATAGTTTAACGGAGCAGAAAACGAACAGCCCTAAGTTTGCTCTGACACACGCCGACACAGGACCCGAGGGCACCTCAGCAGCCACGGAGATGGAGCAAACATCACCAGGGCGCCAGCAGCCGCCGCGCAGCCCCCGTCGGCAGCGTCAGCGGGGACGCAGCCCGGGCCATGCCCCAGCCATCCCTTCACAGGAGCCAACCCGCACAGACAGCCCAGCAGCGGTGAAACACGCCGGCTCTGCGCCGGCTGACCACACACTCCCAGCCCCGTCCCAGACTGAAGGGAGCACGTTCCGTATTTAGGGTCAGCTCACCAGAGGCTCTCACACTTTGCTTTGGTGTTCAGTTAGTTCTTCATGCAAAGATCAATAACCTGTTTGAGCATGTCCGTACACAAGAAGTCCTCGCTTTCTTTTATCTGCAAGTCTGACTATAAAGGCTCTTTTGCAATAGAAGAGAGCCTTGAATTTTCCATTTAAAAAAAAACTTTAAAAAAAAATAGATGGACAGACGGCAGTCTGTTGTGTGTCTGCATTCAGAGACCAAGATGAAACGTTTCCCATTGTGGCAGGAGCTGAAGAGCTACCTCCTTTGCAATTAGTTTCTTTAACTGTGAAGGGCCAATAATTAGATTGGAGGGCAGCAACAGAAGCTGGGATTAGGCTCCGCAACCCCTCACCTAGCGGCAGCCTCCAAAACTCCTCATTCATGCTAACGGCAGAAGACTTTTACATCCCCACATCCACTGCCAACGCCCTGCCCTACTGCTCCCAACGCTCTCAAGCCCTGGCACAGGGTCCATCTCCCCACCGCCGTCACCGCGCGCTGCTGTGCTACGCCTTCCGCTATCGCATCGTCAGAGCCTGCACGTCTGGCACCGGTCAGGCTCTAGGACATTCATTTCGGTATCAGCCCCATCAGGAACCAACATCACTGCCTCCACAAGGAAGTCTTGTGCGCTAGGCAGTAGAAAACAGTTTAATTCTTATTCCAGTGAGTCTGATTATAAAGCAGACAGTATAAAGATGTCGTCCCCCAGACCTGTTAGAAATAGAAAACGTTGAACACCTAGCTTCAGGCACTTTTTCTCCCCGCTGTATTTCCTCTTCCAACGCCACCTGCAATCCAATTTAGCCAAGGTAAACACTGCCTCATTTACATTAACAACTTCGAAACTTAGTTCTGCAACAGTATTTGTTTTCTCCCTTTGCAAAGTGTTTACTATGGAAAAACAAAGCAAAGCTTTGGTTTGGGCAGGTGCTGTGTGAAACGCTGCAGGGAGAACACGCGGCTGCTGAGAACGTGACACAGAGGGGTGAAATCCATTACCAAGACATGAAGAGTTCCCATACTGGAAACACAACCAGATGCCTCTCAAACAGGGACAAGCTGCTGAAGCCCAGCTCTGCCACCGCAACACCGGTTTGCAGCCAAAGCTGCGGATGATCTAGAACTGACTGAAAAAATCACGCGCAGATGAAAAACGCGACTGACTTGAGCAGTATCGCTTCTCAAGCGCCTGGTCCTTTGCTTGGATAACATCAAAAACCAGATAAAATAATCACAGGAAGCATCCACACGAAGAACACCCCCTCCAAAAAAAACTGTTCACCTTTTGATGAACTTGGGGGCACATCACCTCGGCTCCACGGGCACACGCTCCCGTGAACTAACTGCGGTGGAGTTCCATGTCGTACACACGGACTCTGGATAGAACTCAGCTCTCCCGTCTGTCAATCAAAAACTGTCAAAGTTGAGACCACGCAGGGCTAAAATACGCAGCAGCGACTATGTAGTGAGAACGACACTGTAACTCAGGACCTTCCCGAGAGCCTTTCTGCTCCTCCCATTACGAAAGGATGCTCTTTCAGCAAAGCCCAGGATCTCACCCCGTCCCCACCATTGCAGGGCTGGGTTGCAAGGAGCAATATAATATCTAGGGTTGAATCATCCAGCTGAATATGAGAGAAAGTAGCAGTTTGTGGTTAAACATCTAAAAAAACCAATAGATTTAAGTTAGGCTTGCTGGCCCCAAACAAAACAGCTGACTTCCATGGGTGGGTCAGCCCTTCAGTTTCCCTCTTTATTAAGATAGGTACCATGTAGAGCTGGCCCCAGAACGCTTAGCGCTACTGAACCACACTCGTGTCTGACACATCTGGTCTGGCAGCTCCTTCACCTTGTCATTAATCCAAGATTCATTTTACTTTTCTTTAAGCTATGAAGTTACAGTTCAGATTTTCCTCCAAATCCATGGCTTTCAGCATTACAGCAGAGAAACATCGTGGTGCCTGTCAAAGTTTTGACCACTGCAGTTGATAATGTCGGTCTCCAGCTGCTCCAACTTTGGGCTGTACATGCCTCCCTGCTTCTATTTGGACCAAAGCAGGAGGAAATTTGCCCAGCCAGTGAATGCAGAGGAAGGCTGAAGCACCCAGGTGAGGACAGCCCAGTACAGTGCAGTATATAACTTCTCTCAAGGTTCCCCTCGGGGCCTGATGGGCATATAGAATAGCACTTCACCTGCACTTAGGGCTGCAGCAACACCTGAAACCCAGCTAAGCCTCTCCTGTTTTAGAAACAACTACTCTTTGAAATCAGTTACACAGTGCTGGCAAGTAAGCCAAAGATAGCTTACTAGCTCCCTCGTAAGACTTATCTTATGAATTATGACTGCAGACATCTACTACTTTCCAATTATCACTGTTATGAGCTAGAGCAATTCAGTTCACTGGAGGTAAGAATGGCTCCTAACACATTCTTGGAGATAAAAAAATGGAGTAATTTTGAAAAAAATGTGTAATTTCTTACTATGATGAGTTCTCTTGAAGTTATTATATACTCTGTCACTGAATCTTTGAAGTCTTTTAGAAATTGTTTGCTGTTGCCCTAACAGAATCACAACATCTGTATCAACTTCAGATCTCCCGCAGCTCCATCACTTACCTGATCGAAGAGTTGCTTCCCCGTAGTGTTGGGCTGGATGGCAAACTCCAGCTCAGCATCCATGGTGGTAACACGCACACTGATCTGGAAGACAGAAAATGCATCATTTCCAGATATGCTCCAAGTGACACTACCTGGTAATGAAAACCAACACCAGTCTGCAGCCAGGGACCAGCTCCCAAGCCTCCAGGAACTTCACTGCAGTTAAAGTCATCTGCCCTGGCAGCACGGTGTTCCCAGATTCCCTGTAGAATAGAACTTTCCTGTTTCACAGTGTAAGAGCTTACCCTCTCTGTTCCTACTAATACTCTCATCTATACGTTGACACACAAGAGCCATTTACAGCTTATGAAGTTGAATTTCTACTGTAGAACATTCTGGCATCTTTCACAAAAGCAGCGATGTTCCAAACCTCGGTACACATAAGCGGACACCCAACCCCTCCATTTAAAGGACAAATGTCAAGGAAGTCCCTGGAAGCACTAACAACTCAACCTGCTACAGAAGACTCGTCAACACCGAGGATGCTGTTGCAGTCTCCGTGGGTATTTGGAGAACTTACAGGGAACAATCCCCGATCTGCTGCTCCAAGGGCTGTGGGTACGAAGCAGACGGGATGCAAGGATGATCTCGTGCTAAGGCAAAAAGGACACAGGCTGAACTAACACAAGCACGACTACATGCAGACTCTTCTCAAAGCAGTCAAGTGTCTCTATATAGCTGCCTACTGCGTTCAAATTCTTTCAGAGGTGAAAGACTGCAGAAACACTGCAGAAATGGTTTAGGTGTAAGTTAATATCAAAGTCAAGATTTCACGACACTATTAGCCTTAGGCGTACGAACGAAGACCATGAATGGTCTTCCAGAAGCAGCGTCATATGGCGCACTTTCTCTCAACAGGGGAGTCTCGCCATCATGTTTTCATCTGTGAAGTGGAAGTGGAAAGGGATTGCAGCAAGGGAGTTTGCAGTTTCATCGCACAGAAGCAGGACGACATCTGTACATCTTCCACCACAGCTCTCACGAAGGAAGTTAAACAGCAGAGGCATTTCACCTCAAAGGTCAGTGTAAAACATAGCCAATTCCATTCACAACTCCTGACCGTTACTGGAAAACATCACGTCGATTCCTAGGAGGAGATTTAGACATTACTGGAGCAAAGATATCATGAACAAGCAGAGCAGGAATAAGTTGGTTTTGAAACCCTCTGAGCCCTCTGGCACAATGAAGTCAAACTGAGGAAAGACATCCCATCAAAGTAGCAAGGAAAGAGCAAATGGCCTAAATTCATAAGCCATCAAGGTTTGTTTAAAATTAGCATCTTTCAATAGCACACAGTTGCGTTACCTCGCTATACTTTCCCAAAATAATTCTCAGACCTTGACAACTGGCAAATTTCACAGTGCTTTGCTGAGCCAGGAATCCAGTCACTTGCTAAAAGGGCTGAACACTCCCCAAACCAGCTTTGCTCCTTACACTTGGACGCAGTCTCTTCTCCCAGGAGCGCTGCCTTGTAAGCCTGACTTGCCCAGCACACCTACCAGCGAGAGCAAAGCCGTCCGCAAGCCATGTGTAAGTCTAAGAGGGTTTGTATTAAATGAGCCACTAAGTAACAGGCTGCTTTTTGTTTGTTTTGAGGTCTTTCCTGTTCACCTAAAGCACTAATGTACCAGCTACCATGAAAGAAAAACAGTCTTTTTGCTCCACTGTTTATGGATAAAGCACAGTAGCTGCTCTCACCCGATACCATCTGTATACGTGATTGAACGCTGAAGTATCTGAGCACAGAGGAAACACCAGAAAACAGAACTGAAACATTTGTGGCAGCTCTGTGCAACCCGGGCCTGAACACTCTTTAAGCTGTTGAGAGCAAATCAGACCTTAAAATTTGAAATAAAGCTGCTTATTCAAGTATCCTCACAATTCATGCAGAATACTTATTTGTAAGGCTCACATCTTCATTAGCACAGGAAAAAAAAGGTCTCACGCCGGAAGCAGCAAAATTCCTTCACTGTCACTCCCTTAAAACGCCCTTAAGCCGTATGGCCAGTTACCACCCTGCAATTCGTACATTCAATCGCAAGAGAGACACTTTGCCCCCCTCGTGGAAGCCCCCTGTGCTCGAGATGAGTAGCAACCTAAGGTTTGGGAGTGGCAGAGTCCTGAATGGGGTCTGCACTTGCCACTTCAGCCTACGCTAGTTTAGGAGCCAGCAGGAGCTAAGACAGCGCAGGAAATGGGCTTGTGCTGGACAACCACACCCCGGCAGCGCTGGCTTCCCTCATCCCAACAAAGTTTTAACACGCTCCATCGCGCAGCGCTGTTAACCGTCGGTGGACTGCGCGGGGGAAAGCACGTCCTAGCTGCACCCGTGACATTTTAACCACTGGTTTCATAGTCATTTAACACTGGGCTGAGAAATTAGTTTGCTGTAAAACTGAGCTTTGTTAAACCTCGTTGGTGTGGAAACAATATACAAAGAATTTTTCCCCATGTGCTACCACGCTAGTGTTTGTTGGGGTGTATGTGTTTTGTTTTTTGGTGTGGGGTGGTTTTTTGGTCAGTTGTTGTGAACTGGAAAAACAAATCGAGGTTTCTGCCATTCCAGGTGCTGGAGGCACTGCTTTCCATCCCCGGTTAGCAGATGAGGCCTGACGATACTGCAGAGCAGATGCAGCTTTCCCGAGTGTTTTCTTTCAAGAGCCTGTCTACTGGCACGGGAATACAAATCTGTTCGCCTAGCATGTAAAACGGCTCAAAACCCAAGCACCACGGGAGCTTCCTTCCAGAAGACCCCCAGGGGCCACCTTGCTCTTGGCAAGTCAGTTTGGCTGATCTTGATGCCCTCTGCCTGCAGCTCAAACTACAAGAGGAGGTGTACCGACTGCTGTAATCTCCACCTGACGAGCGCCAGGCACTGCAGCTTACCTTCATCCTCCTCACTCCTTTGAGGCCTGACTCTCCATAAGCCCACTTTACGGAGGCATTCACAGCCGAGTACTGCCCAACACAGATCTTACACAAGGGTTACACAACAGAAGCGCTACACCAGAAGAAAGCCAGTGTGATCCAGTCCCATCAGAATTTAGACTCTCATTTGCCTTGTACCTTGAGAATTACCCCGCCAAAGCACTTTTAAACCATTTATCTAGTTTATCATCAATGCTTATTCTAAGAAAAGCCTCAAGATTCATTAGCTTTAAGCTCTTACACTTTGTATTTCTAAACAATCTATTGAGATTTTCCTAGGTTTGAGGACTGGCATAACCATCAGCATGCTTACTATTTGGCTCGCAAACAGAACAAAACGCTCCTCGCTAAGATACCAAACTCAGGGTGCTGAGCATATGCAACTCTAGCTCTGTCGGTCCAGACAGGCAGGGTGCACACTGCCACGGTGTCAGCAATAGGAGCAGACACTGCGAGAAGGAGACATTGCCCACAGGGTCCACAGGGGCAGCACTCATCCCCAAGAACACCACACCCCTCTTCCAAAATCCGTTGCTCATAAACTTTTGTCTTAAACGTCCAGCACTCAGGAGGTGTTTTTAGAGGACTTGCTGGATTTCATCATTAGATTTACCAAAAACACTATCCTAATGCAGTTATTTATACTCAAATTCAATTTAAAGCAACTCACTGAAATTTTTTTCCATCAGAGCATTTATAATGCACTCACTGCTGCACCCAGGTGTCTGCAACCTTCTAAACTCTGCTTAGATCTTAAACTAGCAGCAGTTTTACCCTAGCAGATGGCCTCTAAATGGCATCCTTTGTCTTTCCATCATCATTTAGTAATATTTTGCATACAAACAGCTAGCGGCATTACATGAAAAGTTTCCAGAGGCAGACGTCTTGCACATTACAAGTAAATTTGAGTATCGCATTTCAACAGTCAAATTTACACTGTCCAAGCTAAGAAATACTCAAGAAGAAAGGCCATATTTAACTGATTCATTTCATAACAGCGACAGGAAAGAGCTAGAAACCTAGCGACTCTTCCTCTTCTCTATTTGAGGAATTACCATTGTTCTACCGCTCTAAGCACGGCTGAAGAGCGCCACGACCAGAACATATCAAAGAGCTTCCTGCTGCCAAGGACAGCGCTGTGCTAGGGGCGAGACCTCCAGCACAGAACTCCTCGCATGGACCAAGCACTGCTCGCGCCCCCTGAGCAGCTGCAGCCAAAGAAAGCTCCTTTGGATAGGCAAAAGCTTTCAGAAGCTACAGGACACCACCCCCTCCTCCCATGGTGTCTAGCAGGCTACAGGAGAGAGACTTAACTGGCAGTGGTCCCAGGCACCTATCTGCAACACCTTTTCAGAAATTTTAGCATTGCCTTCAGGTCTCACTTTCTGCCCCACTGAGGTTCCCAGAAAGCTTCACTAGCAGCAATGGCTGTCAGTTGTCTTCCAGGTCCCTGAGCGAGCCCTACTAATAACCTGCTGTAACGACTTCCTACGATGAAATTTGTACCTGCATATGGCGAGACAAACAGGAAAGAGCGATACCGTCACGCTAAGTAACGGATGCATTACTTGTACCGCTGCCCCAGCGCGTCGAGCAGTGCAGGAGGTAGAACAGACAATTCCGTTTGTCCTAAGTTAGGACAGGAACAGAGTACTAGGAAATTCATGTCAGGATAATAGGTAGAGTCAGCACAACAGGGTGGCAACCTCTACAAAACCCTGACCCTGAGCTAAAGCCTCTTTCCTCCCTGGATTTCCTGAATGCAAGGGAGCTGTTGTACCCTGCTGGCCTGTGGGCTTCAAGCTTCAGATATTCATGCTTGCCAGGTTCAAGCCACCAAGTGGAGTATTTCTGGAGAAAATAGCATAGGGAAAAGACATACTTTACTACTCATTTGACTGTTACAGAACAGAAGTAAGCTCAGTTAACTTTATAGACCCTCTACGCTATAGGGCACCAGTTCACCCAGCAGTTCCTGCAGGTGAAGATATGAGATACTAGACCATGCATCAGTTCCAACAGCTCTGGCTAGAGAAGAACATCAAATCCAGCTGGAGGTGCACGAACTCTGAACTCAAGATCTCGTAAGGCACCCTAATAATCTAAAAACCTTCCCAGTTCTGGCTTTCAGCAAGATTAGCAACAGAACAGCAAGTGTAATGAGAATTGTTCCCCTGTCCCTTAAAACACACAAGTGTTTCTGGAGGACAAGTGCTCCCCAGGGCTGTACTTCACTTCCCACGACACCGGCCCGGGCCCCGCTGCGAGAGCAGGAGCTGAGCCGCAGAGCGTACCAGGGTACCGTGCTTCGCTCGGCTCGGGAGCGCGTCAGAGGCGATGCCCCCCACCCGCAGCACCAGCAATACTCACAGACATCGGGCTCCTTCCCGAGAGCCAGCGCTCTGCCCAAACAGCCCTGGGTCCTCTGTCTCAGGGTGAGGCTGGAAGGGTCATGTGCAAGTGCTTGCAATTGCTAAAGGGATTACAGTTAACTAAACCAAGCCCCCTTCCAACAGTCTTAAAGGGCCTTTTCATCCCCCTAAGCTCCCCAGGGAACAGAACAGCAGCAGGCACACCCCGAGCACCAGCTCCGGCCCTGCCACGCTGCCGCCCCCACGCAGAGCATTAACCTTCCCAAAGGCTCCTCGCCGCTCCACAGCCCTCTCCCAGCCCTCCTCCAGCCGGGGACACGGCTCTCCTTGCTTGACTGGAGCCACAGGGGGGCCAACAAGGCCAAGGAACACACCACCCACCGGGACAATCTGAATAACATCACCATGATACAGTGGAGGAGGACGCTTGCCCACCTTTGATGCGCTCAGTACCAGTGAGCCAGAACTACAACTCAGGTGCTATCACAGAGCACGGGCTGTACCATCACCCTTGCAGGCACCGACTGTGTCCTGGGCTTTGTACCGGTACCGAACCACAGCCTGCAGCAGGAACCCACCCGCCACAGAATCCCTAGCGATTTTAGTGCGGAGCCTGAAGGCAAAGAGCTGATGTTACAGAAAAACTGAGCTTCTTCGCTCACACATCTTTTAGTCATCTTATGCTAAGACTAAAAACAGACAAAGCAAAGATCATTATCTGAAAACGCTTTAGCAGATATGAGACACCCTCACAATTGTTGCAAGAGGAAAAAAAAAAAAAAAAAAATTGCACTTTCCCCACCCATCCCCGGTTCCCTTTGCACATTTGACAGCACAGCATCTGAGCTCATTTTGCAGAAGTAGTTGTCAGTTACTCACAGTTGGGGCTATTTTTAATGTCATTTCCGACAAAGTCAGACAGATAGGGAGTTGACTGTACCTTCAGCAATGTACGAGTTACAAACACATCCCAACTGCCTGCACCTGCCATACATTAGGACAGTCAGCAGGCTTCTGCAGGCAGCGGCAAAAGGAACGCGGGCTGGCATGCTGCAGTCTCAGTTCATGGGCTTAACCACTGCTGGAGTTCAGCTTGGCAGCGACATTAAGAACCTTAGTCTGGAAACACAGAAAGAAGCTCCACTCACTAGCTTCAGTAACCAATATTTTTTCTGCCCTGTTCCCTTATCCCCACCCCACCCCCTTGCAGAACGACGGGGGAGATCACACATCTAGTGTGCTATAAAACACACATCACTGGCTCCAGACCAAAAACACGAGGAACTGGCAGCATCCTCCAGATTCCACTGGGAAGTACATACTGCTGCTGACCGACCTAGAGATCACAAATGTGATCCAAGACCTCACGCTCAGTTCAGAACCACTGGATTTACGGGCAGACCCCTGTAGCCACACATGCAATATACTGCTTTACCCCAAGAATACCACATGTATTAACATGTTTGCTTAAAAAAAACCAAAACCCCACACCCAAAACACACCCACGCAACAAACTTCCTTCATTTAAAATCAAGTGGCAGATAGGGCTGAGCAGCACCCCATCAATAAAATCTCATACTTGGGCCAGCATTTGAACGAAAAATGATAAAAGAGCAAGTAACTTGAATTGCAGCATGTTTATCATATACGGGCAAGCTGGCTGAATGACAAACTAAAGAGAAGCTGGGAGAAGGCACCACCACGCAACATCCCAGGACAGCCAGTTCTGTTGGTGCCCTCCGAAGCCGTGGGAGGTGTCGAGCTGCGCCTGCCCCGCTGCGGAGCGACGTCTCTGCCCAGCTCTGGCCCCACACGAGCACCAGCAAGCCCAGGCAGGGAAGCAACGGGGCTGAATCCAGCAGATTTGTGCCCACGTGGCCTTACTCCTTCCCTGAGAAGAAGCACAGCAGCCAGCCAGCCCAGACTCAGAAACCACTGCGGGGCCACACCTAACGAAGTCAGCCTCCACTGGCCGCTCTTGGTCCCCCGCAAGGCAAGATGGCCCACGCGGGCAAGCGGCAGCTCTCGCACGGCTTCGGGAGCCGGGCTGTTGAGGACAGCGAGAGGAGGAGAAGGCTGCCACAGGAAGCGGGGCCGCAGCAGCAGCGGGCTCGGCGGATGAAGTCGGCAGCTTTGAAGAGCCCGCGCGCAGAAACCGCGCTGAGACGGAGCGGAGGAGGCAGCGCCCGGGCTGCAGGAGCCCGGCGGCACAGGCGTGCGTTGGCACCTCCCGCAGCAGGGCACCGAGGGGTCTGCCCGTGCAGAAAGCGCTCTGCCCGCAGCCCCGGCAAAACTCACCGCCGTAGCACTGATTTACCAACACAGGGCAGGGGGGAAGCTGGTTACAGCACGCGGGCCATTGAAAAGCAACGCTGCAGGTTCCCCACTCTTCTAGGTGACTAACGTGGAAGTCCCACATGGGCTTGGAAGAACAGGGAATATCTAATTAAATATAAACCCATATAAACCCTGTCACACTGTAGTCTCAGAGCCCCAAATACACATTTGGCTGTTAACACAAGAGACTGTTTTGAGATTAATTTGAAATGCTCATCGGTGATAAGGAAAATAAAATTCTTCCATACAGCCAGTGGTAAACAGGAACGTTCCTGTGGGGGGGGGAAATAAAAGTTTTCTAGAAGCCACTTGCTGCCATTGAAAAAGGTGATGCCTACAGAGCAGAGCAATGCAACAGCGCTCTGTGGCTTTTCTGGTTCTCAAGACCAAGCGTAAAAAGCCACCACGACCTAGGTGTTGAAATGCCCCTTTGCAGCTGGTGCGTAGCGGCTGTTCAGAGGGGCCTAAGGACAGGGGGACCACGTGGAGCCCGAGGGGATCCTCCCTGCAGGACAGGTCCATCAGACCAGGGATCAGTTACTCTGATCTAGTATGGGAGCCTACTTCAGGCAACCTTAATATAAACCAGGGCTTCTGATTTTTCCCCTCAAGTGGTGGAGAATCAGCTTTATTACCCCCAAGGACAGTCGCTTAAAAAAAGTGAGGTCTCCTTCAAACCACATTCAGAGCTCCCAAGAGGGCTCCAGAAAAGCCCATCCCTTATGTAAAGGGGCTGACATTTGCCATTGCCCTACTCCAGAGGCCTTCACCCACCCACCCTGCCCCAACTCTTCAGCTGTCTCACGATCACTGTTTCGAAGGTCCAGAGCTGGTGTCTTCTATTAGCACTAGCAAGCACACCCGAGTAGTACAAGAACGCAGAGCTATGCCCATGCGTCTTAATAGGTTGGAGAACTCAGCATTTCAGAACTCTGGAAGCATCACCTGCCCACCTTCATCAGTGATCTAATCTGGGCAGGCAACTTTTTCAGGAATAAAAGTTCTACTTTATAAGAAGATTACTACAAAGTTATTCATTCAAAACAATATATAAAAAAAAGACAGGGAATTCCCCTACCCCCTACACAGCATGGCTTCCAAAATCATTCATGACATGTTTCCAAATTAAAGCTGCTTGAATATAATTCCTTCCTTTTCAACCAAGCAGACCGTAAGCAGTCACATCCTACCAGCGACGCTTCAACACCAGGGCTGGTAACACCCTGCCACCCCGGCCAGAGGGCAAACAAGTTTGACCAAAGGGGTTGCAAGATGAGAGTACTAAGCCCGTAAAAGCAGCCATGGGTGGATCCCCAAATTTACAGTCAAGTCCAGATACTTATATGCCACTTATTACACAACTTAGTCACAACCTTGTGCAATGGATCAATTCCTCTATTTTTGTCATTTCCTTTCTCATAAATAGATTACTCATGCACCTCCCATTGCTTTCCTGTAGCTGTTCCAAGCCGTTAACTTTGCTGTTCGCTATTTCTTTAGAGCTAGTTTGAAGAGGCCCTTAGAGTAACTATTTTTGTACCTGTTGTTTGAGCTACTCGGAGGGAACATCCTTTACTAGTCAAAACCCAGAAGGAGATTAAAAAAAAAAAAAAATATCAGGGGGAAAAACCCTGACCCCTTTTCCACAACATCTGGATCAGGAGGTAAAACTGAAAGCAAAATCTAGCCATATGCACTTGCCATCACTCAACTTTCAAACTCCAGGTAGCTTTGGGGTTTGTTTGGGGGTTTTTTGTTTGTAAACACCCATTTGCTTTTGCCTATTAGAAGGTGCTATTCTCTGGAGAAATAGTATATGCCCATTATGGCTTCTGACCCCTAACAGTAGGGTTGGCAGGGGTACTTAACCACGTCCCCAGCTCAGGTTCTTCAACTCAGAGGTAGTCAGCAGGGCAGTGGGCACGTTTGAGATGCCAGCAGCGGTACGGGCACCATTCCTCCCAGCTGCCGTGTGCCCCTCCTAGGCAATTCTAGTCACAGGTTAGAAACAAGTATTTTGTGCTTCCCCCCCCAATTGTCCACCACACTCTAGCGTTGTGATCCTGGCTTCTCCTGCAGTAACATAACCAGAAAAACAGTTCCAATGCTCCCCACCACCACTGGAAGCATTTCAGATTTTCTAAGAAAACTCAAGAGGGCAGCTTTCCCCCAGCCCTAAGCTTGCCTTAGTCCAGTTCTTCCCTCCCAAGCTTCATTCCAAAGGCAGGGGATTGCCCAGCACCGCTGAGCAGCTGCAAAGCCCCGGTTCAAGGGGTTAAGCAGATGGGCCTGGTAGCCTTGACACATCCCCAGACAGCCCATAAGGTTTGCAAAGTTAGCATCCAGTGGATGTCTGCCAAAATTACAAGCAGTTATTTTGCTGGAAGGGGCTCATAACAAAATCAAGAGAGGATCCTAACAAGACAAGTGTGAGCCGCATAGAGGCACCACGAATAGAGTAAGCACCTGAGGTTCATGAGCTGATAGACTAAATACTCCCTATGGAGAGGTCTCTGAAGTCACCTGCAGTCAGGGAGTGTTTCAGAGGTAACTTGGAATTGAGGGCAAAGAAAGCAAGCCATGCTCAGACGCTCTGCTAATCGTTCAACAGACTTCCCACAGGGAAGACAGCATGAAGATAACTGCTGGGGCCGAGCTCGCCCTTCCAAAGGCTTCTCGCGTTCGGTGCTCATCCGTTTCACATGCTTCTCTGTTCTTCAGCTGGGAGACACGTAGCACTCCAGCTCTCGGGCAGCAGAGGGGCAGCTGAACGCAGGGCTGCCTGTTCCAGGCTCCCGAAGCACTGCCTGGGTGTGGCACATCCAGCTCTTGGCCAGCCCACAGCGCTCGCCCAGCATCTGAACAATAGCCAGACTTCTAGGAGCTAGAACACAGCCTTACTGTGGGATCGGCCTGCCCAGACCATGAGCCATCCCTCCAAATTTAACTGCAGGCAGAGTCAAGTGTGAGCTAAAGCTGTTTCATCATCCTGTGATTTTCAGTTTTATCATTTCCAGCGAGCTAGACAAATCCTGCAACTTCCTTTCAGTACGGGGTCTCATTTAGGCTGGCTGCCTTTTCACAGCTATTTAGGTCATGGTTCCCTAAAACGCAGGATTTCCCTGAAATGGCTCAGTTCTATACTTTTTTAATATTCAGTTCTCCCCCCCCTCTCCCCCCCCCCGCCTTGCTTCCCTTGCCAGCAACCTATTTTAGGTTTTAAATAGCTCTTTTGGGACTGTACATAGTTTATAAGAGACCAGCTTATGATTGCTGAAGTACCTCCTGTTATTTTAAGCTCCATCTAGTCCAACCACTTGAGCTTTCCTAACGCAGAGAGCAGCCACACCACCAGGACACACAGAACCGTGCCCCAGCGGGGCGCAGAGCTGCTCGGGAGCCCCAGCGCGTGGTGCCAGCACACCCTGGGTGTGGTCCCACCACCACGGGGAACCCTCCCAAAAGGCCTGCGCCCTCCCACTGCCTCCTCTGGTCTCGCACTCCGTGGCTACGCCACAAGCAGGACCAGAGGATGACTCAGGCAGAGAATCACTCACATTATTTTTTCCAGCAGAACCATTTCATTGATCCCATTCACTGCACTGACACAGGGGCCCTGCTCCTGGCAGAAGTCAGGACGAGGGAAGGGCAGAACGGCCTTTGGGGCACAATTGGACAAGATGGGCCAAGCTATGGAACCACTCCTCGCTCCCAGGCACTCCTGCTTTACCCTTTGCAGCGGCCCCAGTACAAAACCCCTTGGTGAGATTTACCCTTCATCCAGCCACATGTGCACATGCCACTAACCCAGTTTTCTGCTGAGCTAGCAGAACAGAACTGATGCCCTGGCTGAGCTGCACTGTCTGAGGCAGTGCAAGGCAGGAACGCACGGATGGGAACAAACCTTCACAAGGGGCAGCAAACCACCAAAGCTCTCAGATGTGCAGGCAAGCTGACCGAGTTCACTAAAGGCTGCCATTAAATGCACGCTCAAGTTCACATGCATATATCTCTTGAAATACATTGTTTGAAATTGGGCTATTTGAAAAGAACACCTCATAAACTTCAGTGACCACTTGAGACCCAGGCACATGCACAAAGACGCTGCTAAACTCCCAGGAATCCCAGCAGCCAAGTAAGATCTGTATTAACATCTCTTCCTTTTAAATACGGGTCCATCACATACCACCCATACAATGCACAGAGTATTACAGGCAGATGATAGTTGGACATTCTATAGATCAGGCAGACACCATGAGACCAAGCAGTCAAAAAGCTGCTATAGTAGAGGGTACAATTTAGTTTCAGATGCAAAAATAAGTAACATTCTGCATCACATAGCCTTTCACAGAAGGCTTGACTAAACTCAAGAAAAAAAGCCAAAATTTTTTTCATATAAGAAAACACTTAATTACCCCTTCCACTCCAGAGTATTTCTTCTTTAATCTTACAGGGTGTTCTCACAAAGTCTATTAAAAAAAAAAAAAGAGTTACAGCTACCTGAATGTAATTTGCATCTGTTGGACTCCAGTTGAAGGCTGTAGCTGTCTCTACGTTTTTACAGAGAGGCAGAGTCACAGTTTAAAGCACAGAATAAAGCCTTTAGTCTTCCAGTGACTGCTACAGAGTCAAGCTATGCCCCCAGCTTGCTCCAGGGCTGCATGTTCTGCAGCAGCGCTACAAGCATTGCTAAGCAGCCACTACCAAATGCATCGGTAACCTACTGCCTCGGGCCTCTCGCAGCCTGGCATCACCTTCTGCCTGTGCTAGCTTCGGGTGGGAAAGCCTTTTCAGAATACTGCCTGGATGGAACCTGAGGCACCCTGCAGAGACCAACTCTACGGCAAACCCAACAGCTAACAGTACTCACAAGTAACTGGGCTGATATGAAGCATTCTTTAAAAGAGGGGGTTGCTTTTGATAGTTTTTAATTGTTATACTTGACTAGCTCTTTTACCTTCTCCATGTCCCTGCACTCCAGTAGATGAGGTTAAGAACTTTCAGGCACCTACACACTACTTTCCACGTTCCGGTACTTTCCAGGTTATCTTTGTCGAGAACTATTGTCACACCGTAACAAAAACAAGACCCTGAACAATCCAATCTAACTTAGAAAGTGATCCAACTTTGAAATTCACCTTGCTCTGAGCATGGAGTTGGACCAGATGCCTTCTAGGGGTCTCTCTCAGCTTAGCTTTTTCAATAATTCTACAAGACCACAGAGGCTGTTGGGGAACCACCCCACATCAGCTTAAACATTTATAATGCTCATGGTGGAAACCAACCTCTTATATTGAGCAGGCAGGAGCAATTGCCTTATCTGATTTGCAGTTTCACTATTTAGATCCTTTAAACCTCCTCTACAAACAGAGATGTTATGGACTATCTGTATGCAGCCAAATATACAGCTAAGCTGAACTGTTAGCGGTCTTCCTGAAGCTGGAGGTCAAAACTGAGAAACACAACTGAGCAGTAGGAAGAGAAAAAGCGAGATGCTGAGTACGCCTCCTCTGTAAGTCAACTTACATGCAGATATAACTTATGAAACCAAAACTTCCTAGACCAACCAGAGGCAGGGAGTCCTGCAAAGCAATCTTCTGCAAGGAGCATTCATAAGTCATCTTGATAGCTTAGCTCTTATTCAGACCTGCTGTGTAGGGTTGCTTTTTGTTACGTGTTCAGATTTTTTCCACTGGAAAGTCCTCTATGCCAAACTTTTCTGAGACCAAAGCATTTGCACATAGTCATCTGCAAAGAGCTAAGGAAAAGCTTGAAAGGACAGACTAATGCAGCACACAGCCCCAAGATACAAAGGAAAGAGTCACGTAACAGGCACCTCTCCACTGAACTGAGGGAACCAGCTTACTGAGAAGCAAGCTATGATGCAGTGAGACTGAAATTTGAAATACCTTATAGGAACGTCAAGCGTTCTATATAAAAAGAAGAGATATCCACCAACCAGGTTTTTTTGCAGTATGAATGAAAGACACTTTCAACGTTCAGCCACGGAGAAGCGGCTGGTCACCTCCTCTGACTGAGCTACATTTGGCGTGCAGTGGCAGAAGAGACTTCACACAGAGGTGAACCAAGCACAGAGCAAGCAACCGAGCCTGTACACTAAATGTCAGAACTGAAGCAGCAAAGGACGAGCAGGACAGCCTTCTGTCAGATCTCTACTTGATTATTTAGCATTTGTCAGAATAAAGATCGCGTCATATTTCCTGTGCATGATGCTGAAGCAAGTATTGTTCAGGACATCTCATCTTCAGTTGATTGCTCTGATCTTCTGGCGATTTGGAAGTTACTTAGTCCTTCTATTTGCTCTGTCTTTTGATAGAGAGATTCAAGTCCAGCACTACCGTATGTTCTTACAGCTGAAGATGCTGACACACATCCTCATTTGAAAAAGATCTCTACCCTATTCTGCTGGGCGTGCAAAGGGGTATTCAAACGGAGCGTATTACATTGCAATGCAGCTTGCAGTCAACCTTCAACTTCAGATGTTAGTAACAAACCACAGAACAACATAAAGCAAGAAACAAACCCAGCTTGGGGGTTTTTGAGCTTTAACTTAATTCCGCGTGTATGACTGTCACCACAAGACCCAAGGTATACATTGTGCCCATCAGTGCAGAAGACTGGCGAGTACAGATATCACGTAGCCTAGAACGCTTGCAGCAGCAAGTCATTAAAGGAAGAGAAAGAAATTTCTGAGTCTTCAGAACATATTGCTAAAGTTTACTGCTTCACAGTTTGTCGTGGACGGGTCAGAATAGCATCAATTTGAGGTGCAGTTTAGTGTTTTAAGCTGAAAAAAAGATTACATCAGCAGGCAGTAAACACTTTTGGATTTTTTGAACGCCAAGTTCGGGTTAACAGAGGCTCCTTGCTTGCTTTTTGGAGCAAAGGATGACTAACGTTACAGCAGCAAGGAAAGCATGTCCTCTCGGTATTCCAGGAAAGGCTAGGTTATCTTCTAGCTCCTGTAACAGAGGCAGCACAACAGAGCTGCAGGCTACAGGACTAAAACACGTCGCTTATCAAGTATTTTCTTGATTCAGTGGTAAGTGCTTTATGGTGCTGAAAAGAACGCTCTCAAAGCCCACCACCTTCCCACCCATGGACCCTGAGCTTTCAGGTGCTGTGAGTAACGCTAGACTTTTCTGACCTCATTATTCAAGCCACCTTGCAGTTTTTGAGGCAGCTCACAAAATGAGCAGTCATGTGTAATAGTTCATTCATAATGCAGCTTCTGGTTCTCGGAGAGACTGCGGATATTGCCTAGAACATCATCATTTTACTGCTCTCTGCTTCCTGTATTTCACCATTGCAAACAGACTGACACGTCCATTGCTCATTGGTGAAAAATACAGATAGTGCAACAAAAATCCAGCTGCTTGCACAGCGCATTTTCAGAAACAGAAGCAAGGTTTCTCAGCTTGAGGTGAGCTCAGATCCTGATTTTTCACTGAGGATAACTCTAGCCACAGAACGCTGGATACAGCCAGACGCTAGCTGAAGTGTAGCGAACACAAAGTTCTCATTATCTACCCAATAAAACAAATGAAGTGAACCAATCCACTTTTTCAAAAATTATTTTAAGTTTTTTTTAATACATAGATATATGTAGGGGCAAATCAAATAACCAGATGTTGGCAAAACAGTTATTGATGATTAAGCTTTTGATCTCCGCTCACAGAGTTGTCTTAACATTTGGCAAGTAACACGTAATAGTTACTAATGGTAAGCTAGAAGATCAACACCTTTCTTACGCACGCTGTGCAGTGTCTCCATTCATGAACACTGTCAAATAAAATTTAGTGGAACATATTAATATAATCAGTAATATAATCCAGTGTCATCCCTAAGAGATAACTTTATAAAAAAAACCAAACAACACACCACAAACAAAAAACACAACAAAAGACACACACACCCCCCAAACCAAACTGTGTCACAATTCCGCACGTTGTTATTGCTTAAACATTGAGTATTCTGTTGTCCCAGCTGCACAATAAGCTACAATACAAGCAAGTTTCTTTCGACCCATCCCACCTTCCAGGCAATTTTGCTTTCTTGACATATAGTTACCAGAAGATCTGTTTTAGTGCTCAGATATTAACTAGATTAACCAAGTAGTTGTGTGTCATTGGGATGCATTTAAAGGACAACTCAATCATCAGGCGCAGTCAACATGCATTCACAAAGGGGAAGTCCTAACTCATTTGACATCCTTCTGTGACAAGGTCACCCACCTAATGGATGAGGGGAAGGCAGTGGATGTCTTTTTCTGGATTTTAGTCAGGCTTTTGATACTGTGCCTCATAGCATCCTTCTGGACCAGCTGTCCCACTGTGAGACAAGCAGGTTCACAGTGCGCCGGGTGAAGAACTGGCTGGACGGCCGGGCTCGAAGGGCTGCATCTGGCTGGTCACCAGTCACCAGCGGTGTTCCCCAGGGCTTGATTCTAGGGCCAATTCTGTTCAGCATTTTTATCAGTGATCTGGATGCACAAGTTGAACGCACCATTAGCAAGTCTGCTGATGATACCAAACCGGGAGGTGCTGTTGCCTCTCTCAAGGGGCACGAGGCCTTGCAGAGGGACCTAGAGGGACTGGAGCATTGGGCACTCATCAACGGCATGAAATTTAACAAGAACAAATGCTGGATTCTGCACCGGGGCCGCAGTAACACCGGGCACAAGTCTAAATTGGGAGAGGAGTGGCTGGAGAGCAGCCCTGCAGGAAGGGATCTGGGGGTGCAGGCTGGTGGCAAGCTCAGTAGGAGCCAGCAGCGTGCCCTGGCAGCCAAGAGGGCACGACACGTCCCGGCGCGCACCCAACGCAGCGTGGCCAGCTGGTCAAGAGAGGGGGGTGTCCCGTGGTGCTCAGCGTCGGTGCAGCCTCACCCTCGAGGGGTGTGTGCAGGGCTGGGCCCCACCACTTACGGGCATTAAGGTGCTGCAGTGCATACAGAGGAGGGCTGGAGATGGGCTGGAGAAGACGCCCTGCGAGGAGCAGCTGAGGCCTCTGGGTCTGTCTGGTGGGGAGGAACGGAGGCTGAGGGGCAGCCCCATTGCTCGCTGCAGCCCCCTGAGGAGGGCACGCGGGGAGGGAGGTGCTGAGCTCTGCTCCCTGGAACCCAGGGACAGGACGCCTGGGAACGGCTCAAAGCTGTGTCCGTCAGGGGAGGTTCCAGCTGGACACGAGGAAGCATTTCCGTAGAGAGAGGGTGGTCAAACATTGGAGGAGGCTTCCTGGAGAGGTGCCCCAAGCCTGTCAGTGATTAAGAGGGATTTGGACAATGCCCTTAATAACATGCTTTACCTCGTGGTCAGCCCTGAAGTGGTCGGGCGGTTGGACTAGATGATTGCCAACTGAAGTATTCTATTCTAAGCAGAAGTTGCGATGGACAGTCCTGTATCTTTCTTTTAGAGCCCAACAAAAAGATAAACACCACTATTTGTATACTGTAGCCACGTTGAACAGAAAGTAGTTTCATTACAAGACAAAATCCCACAACACTTAAAAGCTCTTACCCATTCCAAGACAGAAAAACACTATCTCCTTTGAAGGAAGCTACAGAAACCAAGTTCACCAAGAACCCTTAACTTCCCAGTTCCCACCATTAGAAACCTACTGTAACAACCTTGAAGTTGTATGTTCAAGATACAATATGAAAGCAAGAAGAAACTCACAAAAAAAAAAGTGAGCATATTGAAACTATATCCATGCCTCCAATGTCCAACAGGTTGGCAGATGAAAATTCTTGTTTAAAATAAGGGGAAGGACGAGTGGAAGTTTTCTTTTAGCTTAAGCTCAATTTAGAACATCTTCATATAACTGAAATAAGTGAGGCATATTTATTATTACCCTTTTATGAAAAACTTTGATTTGCTGATCCTTTCTTGACCAGTGGTCAGCCTTACTCTGCCAACCCCAACCCCCCCTCCAGTAGCATGTGGAGCACAGTTCTTAGTCAGTTTTCCTGCACAGATACACCATTGGTCATCTTCTGCAAGAACCATCGCTTGCAGGCAGGGAGGAAGCATTTCTAAAGATGTCTATACAAGACTCCTATGCCATATGCCTCTTGCTAGCTTGCATATGAACAGGCCAGGTCACCGTTCATTCAAGTGTCTGCTTAACGGATCAGTAAGATAACCTTTACTTTTAATACATATATGTACAAATCCCTCCTTCTCTATCATTTCTAACTGGAACTCCAAGGTTACCAGTGAGTTGTCATACTAATAGGACCAATAGGATTGTTTTCATATAAGAGGATGTATTGGACCACAAAGTATTGCATGGATTTTGTATCACCACTTTTCCTATTGGGCAACTTCATATAGCTTGAATTTGTCAGCAGTGGAACTGCCTGACTTCCTTACAGAATGCCTCCAGAAGCATCTGCTGCCACTCTGCAAGTCCTGTGGATTACAATCATTTTAGGATGGTCTCAAGTTCTGAATTTTAATAAGAAAAACCACACCAGAACCCTCTTGTCTGTCCAGCAGCCTGTCTAAAAAGACATTTAGTGTGTTGAGGAAATACTTTTTTTTTTTTCCTCCCCCCTCAAATTCACTATTCCAGAACAGCATATTCAGAGGGTGAAAAAAAGTATACCTTATTATTCTTAGGAACATTATGAACAAAAAGCCACACCTCTGGGGGGTGGGGGATGTTGAGAGCCCTGACACTTCACCCCAGTGATTTCTCTGGCAGCTCGTTTTTTGCACTGTAACCAAGCACAGAATTAATACTGGAGAGTCAAGTTCAGTACAGTTCAAAAGCTATGGCAAGCAAAGGTTTAGCACAGAATTCCATGCTTTATTAGCCCATGTTACATAAAACGAAAAGCATTTATTAAATGGTGTGACTAAGCGATTGATCAGACTGCGATGGCAGATTTTTCCTGTACTTGGTCACCTCCCCACCATAACTAGGTCTCCCAATTCAGAGAGAAAGAAAAAGGTTGTGAGTCCTAAGGGCTTACTAAGGAGAAGAGGACAAATCAGTGATACATAGATAGACAAGAATGGCTCATGGCTGCAGGAAGTCATCAGTCTTGCTTGAAAATGAAAACACCTGGAGAACATCGGAAGGCATACAATTGCAGAACAGCAGTTCTCTTGATAGGCTGCACGCAAGATTCTCCAACATCTCCTTAACACATACACACACACCCAAAAAAAAAGAGAAAAAATACCAAGGTTTGACAGGATGCACCTTCCAGTCCAGTGAAGCCTGTTTCGTAGAGGAAGGCTCCTCAGAAGAACAAGCAAGCTGACCAGCAGTGCTAGAACTTGCAAGAGTGCAAGATTGGCCTCGACCGCGCGTGCTATGCCATTCTCACCGCTTCAGTTACCCTCTTTCTGATCTCTTCCAAGACTGCATTTTTCTCTACACAAAATCACTGCTGTCAGAGGAAGGAGTCTGCCTCTTCCCCCTCCTCGCCCATCATCTCATCCTTGCCTAATTCTATGTTTCTCTACAGAGCGGATCAGATTTGGAGGTTTTTCATTCATTCCTCCTTTAGGGGCACCACCCCCGTGCCTCCGTCTGTAGCTGTTCATCAACACACAGGCCAACAGGAGAGAAACCTAGCACAGCCAAACGCTCCTACTGCTTAGCCAGGAAATGGGATGAGAACCGAGTATCATTCATTCATCCAAAGTTTGTATTTTTGAATAGGTTCCTCAGAACAACTACAGCTTCAGAGATGTTGGAAAAACTAGGGAGAAGCATCTTGCAGGAGTCATACCATTAAAAGCCTCATCAAAGAATGTTTTCTGCCCATTTACTGCAGTTCAACAAGCTGCTATAGGAAGGCCAGGGGTTTCCGACTGCCCCAGCACCCCACCGGAGGATGGCACGTTCACACAAGCGCAGATATCCTTCCGGAACTGCGCAGGAAGGAGCAGCACTCCATCGCCCGCCTGCGCATCCACAGTTGCTGCAGCCGTAACTGCCTCTTGTCGGTACAAGGCCCAAACCTCTGCAATTTCAGGTTTTCAGCCTTCGAGCAGCTGCATCTGATCCTGGTGGTTTATAAGCACCAGGCCTGCCAGTGACCATCTCTTCCTACAGCCCTGCCAATTACTTGCTGCACAATTTTTTAAACATTACAGTAGGAGTCAGCATTAGCTACTGGAGTCAGAAGGGTGGGTTTATGCCCACAACTTCCAGAACACTTGAATGCTCCACCTGGAAACAGCCACAGAAGTGTTACAAAGAGGCTTGCCCAAGAGTGCTCTTCCACGAATCTGGAGACTTCAGCCTGCTTCAGAAGTTTCAGATGGGACAAAACAAACTCCTTTCATGCAGTATTGCTGGCTGCACTGTGCAAATCCCTGCTGTTCCCAAACACCCCTAGGGAAAAGCAAGCAATTAACTGGCTGCTTACTAGTGCTCTTAATTTACATCAGTTAATTGCCCTGGATTATTCCTGGGCAGGGAGGGATTTCCTCTTTTCCAACAGTGTGTCTGCAGCAGCAGAGACTCCTCGCCGGGTGCTGCTGGTTTCCAGGATAAGCCTTTAGCAGACAGACAGACAGACGGGACACCGGGAAAGGGGGACCCGAGGACTCAGCGTGGAGATCTCGGAGCTCTTTTTCAAGCAGACCCCATTGTAGTCCTCAGAACAGCGATTAAGCACAGATAACAGCTTTATTGTGCAAATTCAGGGAGGCCCTCTCCCAGCACAGAGGGGGGGGGAGGGAAAAAGAAAAAAAAAAAAAAAAAAGAAAAAAAAAGAAAAAGAAGTCAGCCAAATAAGGCTGTGTGAGCTGCACCGAGCCAGGAAAGGGGCCAGGAGGTGACGTAGCTGGAGGAAGCTCTTAGTCAGTTCCTCTGCGAGCTGGAGCAGGGCCAGAGCCACCTCTTCCAGGGGAGCGCGCAGCGAACGCGGCCCAGAGGGACCCCCAGAGGGACCCCCAGAGGGACCCCCAGAGGGACCCCCAGAGGGACCCCCACCGCCCGGGGAAGGGTCCCGCTCCCTGGCGCACCCAGCCTCCAAGCGGAGCCGAAGGTACCCCAATAACTCGGTTTGAGTTCATCAGCTGCCTTCCCTGTAGCTGCACAGGGGCGCCGGGGAGCTCTGCAGGAAGGTTTCACTTCAGACATTAGACATAAAACAACCGAAACCCGTTTCCTCTAGAGGCAGCGGTGCCATTTCCTGCCAAAGAAGGAGTCCATATTAAGACATCTGATGAACTATCCTCATGAGAAAAGCAAGAACTGTAATTAACCTTCAGGGGTGATTAATCAGACAGGGCAGAGTCACCCCAAGGAAAGCGCTGCAACAGAGGTCCCACCCATAAGCACTAAGGGGACAGGGCCGGGATATTTGGGATATTTGCAAGCAGCCAGCGATGACCAAGCCCTGGCATTAGGGCGCTCTTTTCCCCATGGGGTCCTTAAAGCAGAAGCAGCAGATCCAAACCTTTCCTCAGGCTCCTTTTATTGTGTGCACCTCACCAACCTGCTTCTTGCTTGCCTGCCTCAAGCAACACATCAGGAGGTCAAAGACAACAGAAAGGACTCAAAAAACACGTTTAATCTTCTTGAACCCCTGGTATGATAAGCGCTCTTAGGCCTAAACCTGTCACATTAAAGTTTTAAGAACTGGATCAGGAGTACCAATTGAGATCAGGCACCCAGAATATTTCCTGCTCACTACAGGCTGAAGCCACTGCACAATGCTGCCAGGTAGGTGCAAGGCTCGCCCTAAGAAGGGGAAGCAAGAGTTTACCAGTATCTGAAAACAAAGTGCATGCTAGTTTATCAGTGGTATTCTTTTAAACTCCCTGGTTAACTTTAACATGGAAGGCCCAGAGGTACCAAACAGAAGCTTTTGCTCACTATCAGGCTTAACTGCTTCATCCGCACATGACATAAAACCTGGCTATTCTTGCAGAATCTAGGAACCAAGCTGATGAATACAACACAAGCTGGAGTGTAAAGGCCTTTCCTGGTTTGTAAAATGCAATGGTAGGTACAGAGCTATACACATAATTCATCACGTACCAGTCTAGTAGCTCACCTGGTTCCACTGTACACTCAGCATGTTTTAGCCATCGCTGCTTCTGAAGTACCAAGCCATCTGAAATTCACCATCGGGGTAACACATGCTTCTGTATAAAGCAAGGTCTTTGAGAGCTCTCAAACACACCTTTTTACAGCAACTCCACGTAACTGACAGTGTTAGAAGAAAGGTACAACGGACTGAGTTTGCCTAACAAGCTAGCACCCACGTCACACCAAAGCCTGTTTAACTTTGACCAGTGCTGCCAAGCTTCCCAAGTTATACTGAGTGAGGGACAGGGGGAGATAGGACACCAGAAGGCTGGTCTCCAGATAAGACAGAAGGCATTTGGAATGCTTCTAGTGTTCCTTCGTAGCACAACAGGATCCAAACCCAGGGCATCAAAAGCGTCTGTCCACTACAGCTCACGGTTTCCATCGCTGTCCACCCTTCCCCCTCAGCTTTCAAGAGCTCTAGCAAATTCCACACGAAAAAAAAAATATAAAGGATCCCCCCAAATAAGTGTAGCACTCTGCTCATAGCTGCCATCTCATCGCAGCATTTGGTGACAAGTAGTGACACATCAAGACACTAGGTTGCATCCAGAGGATTCTCCTCACACCTAACCCAGTCTCTCAGTTACCTTTCTTCTAACCAGACCCATGCAGTTCCAAAGTACAAAGGCAGATGTGCTTCAAGGACCTTTGGAGTCCAGCTGGCAATTAGGACCATCAATTTAAGCTACAGAGGTGGGTCCCTGAAGGCCCTAATGGCTGTTGCTACACTGAGTTTTAGAAAGTATTAAGGGAAAAGGCAACAGCAGAAAAGCCTTTTTTAAAGTCTTAAATAGCATCATAGAGCTGAGACCTGTGAATCTTACTGTTCTCTGAAGACTTCATACTTGTCCAAGCTGATTTTCTCTGCAGTAACACTTTGCCCGAGAAACCTGAAGACTTACGTTCTGAACACCAAGAGAAACACTTAGCTCTGCTAATACAGTAAGAGGAGTCCCAACTTTATTATACCTTAGTTTGAAGCTTTCCGTACTCATGAGATTAGCTCTGATTAAGCACTCTTTGTCTACAACATGTAAACACTATGTTACCTAAACCAGAACTGCTCAAGTCCTAGTGACAGGACAGCTGAGCGCACACCTCGCCCGTGACTGATGCTGACGTTTCCAGTTCAGTGGCCTATCCATTCATACAGCCACAAAGTACGTTCACGGGCAAAAGAGTTCATGGATCCTGATACAGACACGTTGCTTTTTCTAGTAGCTAAAAATACAGTAAAGCATCAGACCATTAAATGGGCACAACTGGTACAGAAAAGGTCACTTTCCCCTCCCACTCCTCTAAGCTAAGATGGTTTTTGTAATACTAAAGTTCCAGTGATTAACTACGGGGCTTGGACTAGCCATCAACACGACAGCTCATTCACTTCTATCAGGATCTGGAACTGAGCGCGACCTCCAGCTCTGCCCATCCTGAACCGACTCAGTGCACAGGGCGGTCAGCATGAGCTCAGGGCCTTCTCCGGCCAGTAAACGGGCTTCTCGCATCTGGGGGAGACTTTTCAGAGCTTGACAGTGGCCTGCAAGAGGCATTTTAGCACTCAACTACTTCTAGCCCTCTGCAATACGCAGTGGGGGGAACTATATGCCCTCTTTGGCATGTGCTTTAACTGTTTACATCTTGCAAACTTTTCAGAACAAAAAAAAAAAAAAATTATAAAGCAGAGCTGGTCGCTTACCTGCAACATCACTCTACATAAAAGCAGTGAAGCTTTCTTGCGGAGAGCACAGCAGGATCAGCTGGCCAATCCATGATGGACTTTCTAAGGAGCCCACAAGGTCTCCAGCACCCAACCCCCCCCGCGGTGCAGACATTACGCTTCACAACAGCAAATCATGTGCCCCTGGCTCAAAGGTTACCAGAGCTAAGCTTGGATTCCCATTAATAGTGCACCAAAGCATAGTGCCACTTGCAGCAAATCTCACCAAACAGCAATCTCTAGCTAGCTGTGTTAACATTTAGCCTAGCTTAACCAGGACTAGGGGCTCAGAACGCAACAGGTTTTGCTGCTCAAGCCACGCAGCAGCATGTTCCGTACGCCTGGTGAGATGAATGATAAGAGCTACCAAATATTTCAGACACAAATGTTTTTCCTGCCCAGCCAGAACTGTTCCCTGGAACGCTTCCTCCATCTGCCTTCCTCACAATGGATTTATTTTTGTGATGAAGCCCGCATATAGCCACATCTAACTGCTCGAGTCTCACCCACATTTGACCTCGATTGAGGAAAGTCACTCGCATTTCACTGTTTTGTTACTTAAAAGTAGCTGTTAACAAATCTTCAGCTAGCACACCAGCAGTCCTGTTTCTTTCACATGAAGAACTGATTACACAGTTACACCAGCATATCCTGTTCCTGCAAACCACAGCTCAAGAAATAATGTTTAAAATACTGTTTCAGTTGAGTCTGCAAGTAGGGCAGATGGGGCAGGAAACCGAAGGCCGATCGAGCAGGGGGCCTGCAGCTCTCCACCTCGACAGCCCCGAGCATTTGAACCGCTTTCTGCAGAATCCGCGGTGTGCAGCACAGGGCGCCGTATCAGAGCACTTGCATTTCTTTATCTGTTCCAGCTCTTAAAAGCTCTGAAAGCAGAACTGCTCTGTCAGACCCAGAAAGCAGCAGGCTGAGCACACGCACCCAGCCCGGGGTGTGGCTGCGCCGAGCGCCGCGCAGCAGGGCCACGGTTGGATTCAGACCCTCAGTGGGAACCCCGCCTCGCGAGCGACTCCGCAGCACCTTCGGGATTTCTTGTCTGATTCACACGAACAAGAAGTCGCTCAGCACAACCGCAAACTCTCCGTCTACAAGGTCTCAACTGCGTTTTTACACAGAAGTCCCCTACCCTGAGCTACTTCTGTTAATCCTAACTTGTTGCCTGTGGGGATTTTGAGGGGGTTTTTCTGGAAGTAAATCTTCAGTAGTCATTGCTGATGTTTGAAGAAAGGTGTTTTGAAAGCTTCAGAAAATACTGTCTTAACCTTTAAGTGGCTTGAGTTTGATATCCTTTAAGATGTTGATGTTTAAAAAATAACAGTAATAATCCAGGCATTGTCTCAGAGAGCTGGCGTTTAAGACAGCAGGAAAAGCAGAACTCAATCAAACAGGCATTTAATATCTAAAGTAATAAAATTAAACTATCTGTTAGAAAAACCCAGTGTGGATTCCATTTCAACTTCCACTTGCACGGGGGTGGGTTTTAGTTTAGGTTTTGGGGTTTTTTTCCTCTCCTTTAAGTAAACCACAGGCTCTTAGCTTAAACGTTCAATGTTCTTAGGCCGTTTCAGATCACTCCCAGCGAGGAAACATCCAGAGACTTCCAGCCTGCTCCTTCCTGTTTTATCAATGAAGGGCTAGGACCAATTCTTTTACTCCAACCAGGAGAAATCAAATGGAAAAACCCCATGATCCTCATTAGTCACCGAACTCCTGCTGCGGGAAGGAGAGTCAAGTACAGACTTGACCGGACTTTCTAAAGTACCGAGATCTCTCCAGCCAAGAAATACTGCGAGTCAAGCTGGGACAAGGCTCCCTAGCAACTCAAGCTGAGTAACTGCAAGTTGTGAAAACCCCAACTTCTCCTCTCCGCAGAGCCCATGATGGGCGGCCATGAAGTACTTCCCTCCCCACCGGGCGCTACGAAGCTTCACCCAGCGCCCCCCGCCCCCCCCCCCCCGAGCCGGGCGCGGCTCCCCCGGGCACTGCGGGGAGCAAGGGGCGGCCCCCCCGCCGGGCGCTGCCCCGCCGCGCCGTTCGCCAGCCCCCCCGGCGGGCAGCCGCGGCCCAGGCGGGGCCCCGGCCCGGCAGCCACCCCGCGCCCGGCCCGGCCCCTCGGGCAGCGGTGCCGCGGCGAGCGGAGCACAAGATGGAGGGGCGGGCGGCCCCGCTCCCGTCCCGCCCGACCCGCGCCGCGGCCCCCCGGGCTCCCTCCTTCCCGCTCTCCCTCCGGGGCGGCCGCCGGCGCCTCCCGGGCCCCGCCGCCGGCCGCAGCCGCTCCCGGGCGGGGCGCAGTCGAGCCCGGGCGGGAAGAGCCGCCCCCCCCCCCCGGGCCGTCGAGGCGGGCAGCCGGGGCGCCGCCGTCCTCTCCCGCCGCGAGGCCCGGGCGCCGCCACACCCGCCCGGCCCCGCGCAGCCGCCCCGGGCGCCAGCCCCGCTCGGCCGCCGCCCCCGCCGCGGGGCGCCCCGCTCCGCACCCACCGTTTTCGGCATCTTCCCGGCGGACTGGGCACGGCGGGTGGCTCCTCCTGCGCCGGTGCTGCTCTCGGCGGGCTCCGCGCTGCTTCTAACGGGACTCCGCGCCGCGCCTCTCCGCCCGCCCGCCCGCCCGCCCCGGCGCAAGCCCCGCCCCGCCCGGCCCGGCCCCGGCCCCGGCCCCGCTCCCGGCCGCCTTCGGGCTGGAGCTGCGGCGCCCCCGCCCTGGCCTCCTCAGCGGGGCGCGGCCCGGCCCGCCCCGGCCCGGCCTGGCAGCGCGGCCCGGCCATACGACGCGGGGAGGCCGGGCCGGGCCGGGCCGGGCCGGGCCGGGCGTCGCCGCCGAGACTCTGGGAGGCCTCGCCGCGGCGGGAGGGCGACGCGTTTGTGCCCCCCCGTCCCCCCTCCGCCGTCGGAGCGGTGCCCTGGGGGGCGGCCTGGGCGGGGGCGGCCTGGGCGGGGGCGGCAGAGCCCCGCAGGGCAGGGGCCGGCGGCTTCCAGCGCCCCCAGAAGCGGTGCCGAGGCGGCCCCGGCCCCTGAGGTTCCCCCGCACTCCAGGAGTCGCTGGGCCCCGCAGTGCTGCTCCTGGGCGGCTGCGCTCCGAGGAACACCGCGGCGGGAATCGCGGTCCAGCGTTTTCGCGGGGATGTAAAGAAGCCATCTCGTCTCATTTGGGACTTGGAATGTAACCCTCAAACAGCAACCCACGACCGATTTTCTCCCAGAGGAAAAAAAAAAATAAAAAAAAAATCCCTTTATGTTTAGCAACCTGTGTCCAGAAGAAGGAAATGAAACGTTCTCAAAAAATTTAACATCTAATTTTTTAAGAAAAGTAGAAACCTATCTTCCTTTTATTCTTGAATTTGCATCGTCTTGTCAAACCTGCTAAACATTTTCAGTCTTTAGGCTGCCTTGGTTGACAGAAGGACCATGCAGACTAGCTACGCTTCATACCTACGTTTTTCCCAGCATGTCGAATAAATGAAGATTGTGTTAATATGAGAACACATAAATTCAGGTATAAAATAGGAGGAAAGCAAGCCAAGCTCTACTAGGCAGTTCAGCACAGACCCTGCTGAGTAAACTGTTTCCTTTAACCTGATGACAGGATTCTGATGGGGTTAATGTTAAACTGAGGTGTGCTGGGAATTGACATCAGATTCATACCAACACTTGGTACGTCTTTAAAAATTGCCGTTCATTTGAAAGATCTGAAAGTGCCTTGCAAATACCCATAATTAAATCCTCGGGGTCTGCAGAAAGGAAGTTTCTATTTTGTCCCCGAGGAATAATATCGTTGTAAATGTATATGCGATATAACACAAATAAATTTTGAACTAGAGGCTCATAAAATGTGTTGATTTGCCTTTTGATGTGGTGTTTCCTCACCACGCAGCATTACATGAGAAAGAGAAAATCCAGAATAGTTCTCACCCTATAAAAAAGAAAAACTAAGTTTGTGAGAGACGAGGCCTTGCCTCAGCCCAGCATGAACCAGGAGCAGCGCTGTGGTGGGCAGTAGGGCTCCTCCTCTGCCCGCCTGGCAGGAGATGGAGACAGGGTGGGTCCGTGAGCTTCGCTTTCTCCACCTGCACATGCAGGTTTCTCCTCACCCAGAGTCTCTGTGCTCTGTCTACATAGGAAGAAACATCACTGTAACTGGATTCGGGAAATGGTCTGAAGTTGCGCCAGGGCAGGTTTAGGTTGGACATTAGGAAAAATTTCTTCACCAAAAGGGCTGTCAGGCTCTGGAAGGGGCTGCCCAGGGAGGTGGTGGAGTCCCCATCCCTGGGGGGATTTAAAAGAAGGATGGATGAGGTGCTGAGGGACAGGGTTTGGGGGTGGGATGGCAGGGTTGGGTTAAAGGTTGGAGTCGATGATCTTAAAGGGCTTTTCCAACCTAAATGATTCTAGGATTCTATTCTGTGATTGGTGTAGATTGGTGTAACTTTTCTACACAGAAAGTCACAGGGTCCCTAAGAGCCTGGTTTACAAAGTTTTCTTCCTTTTCTGCCTCGTTTTTACATTGAGACTTCCTTAGACTAGGTTAAACAAGACTGCTCTATCCGGAAGGGTTCCACTTGTTTCATACAGAACTTGATGCTGACAGAAGAGAAACCCAGAATAATAAAGGCACTTGCTCATGACTTTTGCCAGCTTCGGATCCAGGATTGTAGGTGCAAGCTTTGTGTAGACTTCTTCATTACCACACTAACATTGTATACGATGGGGCGAGCCCGATTCCTCCTCTATTGGGACTTGCATTCCAACATCCCTTTGCAAGACTGAGGTAACTGTTTGGAGGATTTAATCATTCTTTTTCATAAAGATGATAAACCTTTGGCTGATAAAAGTCTAGCTGTTTTCTTGCCAAATTCAAGGAGCCGTAGTTGGGTGTCCGGGGGCCTAATGCTTCCTTCATAGTGCTAATGGCAGGAGCCGTGATGCAAACGAAGCCCCATGCTGGGGAAACAGTCGGAGCTGAAGCAACTGCGTTCCCACTTATAGCGTGCCGGGCATTGGCCGGGGCACAGAAAGTCATGAGCCCTGTGTCGAACAGTCTGCGAACAGCCTACGAACAGCCTACAAACAGCCTACGAGCGGTGGGAAGGGGCAAGACAAAGCAAAGGGAATTCTGCAGCATGGCAGGCTCTTCTTTCTCACCCCAGCCACTTCTCTTGTCCTTCTTTTCTATCACTCATAGCGACAGCCGAACAAAATAATATTTGTGTGACTTTGAAAGACGAGGGTTCCCCGAGACAGGCACGTGAGCCTCTACATGTTACTTCCTCTCCTGCTTCTTCCGTCCCTCTTCCCTTTCCCTGTTGAGGGGCAGGAGAAGGCATCTGAAACGTTGGAGCCGCTCGGTGCTCCAGCTCCAGCGTCAGGAGGAATTTGTGCTGCGGAGGTGCTGCACCGAGACCTCGCCTCCCCCCGAGCTCTCCGTGCAGCTGCTGCGGGGGGACGGCATCCAGCAGCCGGGGTGCCGAGCCCTCCCTGCCCGGCCCTGTGAGAACAGGCACATCAGGGATTCCTGGAGAGCCGCAGGCAGGGGTTATCTCTCCTCCCTGGCTGCGGGATGAGATTCCACAGGGTACAAGTGTCAGCTGACTAAAGATCCTCCCTGCAGGAGGCTGTAGAGATGAGCAACATTACCCAGGGCCTCAAAAATGCTGTTATTTCCAGACTGCTCAGAGCCCAAATAATATTAAAGTATTTCAGAATTAGATTAGACCAGGATGACATTAAGCATTCTCCTGGGAGGAGGTCTGGTATTTCACTGGGGATTTATCGTCTTGGTTTCATTTACATCAAACTCCTTTTGTAGTACCTTCTTTTAAGCAGAAAAAGCACATAAATGATTTGGTCTGAAATACCAGAATTATTTAGCATGAGCACTTAAACAAGGGGCCATATCATCGGCATATGGGCTTTTTGGACTAATGCTCGGTATCTTGAGCTGCCCTTCGTGTAGTTTTGGCAGAAGGTAGAGGCCTTATTCCACACAGCTTGCTGCAATATAATTTAAAAAAACAACCAAACAAACAAACAAACAAAAAAAAACCCAAACCAAAGGTCTTCCATACTAGAAGGTGTATTTCAGATGTCTGAAAGAAATTTAGTTTGATTCCCAGAGGCAAAGGGAGACACAAAATGAAATTGTTATCACAGTGTAACAGATAACATAACTAGCAAGGACAAAACAATGAACAGGAATATATTTTGCCAGTTTAGGTGAAAGGTACTAATGTGGGAATTCTCTGAAATCTGTGCAGAATTGGAACAATGTGAGCTTTGGAGACTGACACTGGCACCTTCTCCTCGGAGCAAGGAGGGGGGGTAAGTCCCGCTGGTCTGCTCCATCTCAAGCTAGTGAAGAGAAATTATTCCCATGGGCGATGGAAGGAATCAAGCTAGGGCTCTCAGTTTTAGCAAAGATACCTAATCTAAAAAGTAGCTTCAGTGGTATTTATGCTGAGAGGCTCAATGGCGTGATGTGTATCCAAAAGCAAACGTGCTTACTCGTATGTATTGCTCAGAAGCCATTAGGCATTTACAGTAGTCGCGGTCAACTGAAAACATGCTGGAAGCAGGAAGCTAGAGGTAAGAGACTACATTACCCACCGCATTTTACCCCCTGAGGCAGTCCACAAAGCCTGTGGGGCACCCACCTGGGCTGTCTAGACCAGCAAAGCCTCACCGTAAACAAACCATGACAGAAAAACCAACTAAAGCTCCAAAATCTAGCAAAACCTTTGTCACTCTGTTCTTCATCCACCTTACTTTCTTACCAGGACAACCCAAAGCTTTGTAGACATGAAATCTAGCAAATCCTTTTATTCAATAGGGTTCAGACCAGCAAGGGCTTACACGCAACACTAGTAGGCTTTCCTCCAGAAAGGGAGGTGACTTGGAACCTTCAGGAAAGGTCTTCACAACTTCAGTGCTCCAAAGAAACAGGCTCTCTGGGAGTTTCCTCCTCTCCCTCCCTCTCTCCTGCTTCTTCTCCGATGGCTGGTGTGGAGCCAAGATGATGGTCCTAGTGTGATGACCATGTAGGGCCACTGCCTTTCTGACTCAGAGATTGGGAACTCGGAGATCGTAACGAAGGCCACCAGGCGTTTCCTTCCATGCCTGCCAGAGAATGTGAGTGCC
Source organism: Gorsachius goisagi (assembly GCA_018403395.1). NCBI lineage: Eukaryota > Metazoa > Chordata > Aves > Pelecaniformes > Ardeidae > Gorsachius > Gorsachius goisagi. Next base: position 1,075 of record BOSO01012234.1, on the reverse strand, counting down.
CAGTCCAACCTCCAGGGTTGAGTACCAGGCTCCAGATAGCTCTGATAGAGGTGACCACTGGACAGGAGTCTGCCAGGAACGCATTTACTTACACCGGGGTTTTCTGAGGGCTTCAACATGTAATAATCAGGAGTAACTGCATACAGAGTCAGTTCGAGCGTTAGAAGGGGCCGTGGAAGGACCAAACGGAGTGTTACTGAACAGGAATCTGTCTGCAAACAGAGCCCGGCCATGACGGGAGGTGTGTGGAGGCCGGCCAGTGGTGCTGCGAGGCGTTGGGTGGGGTGTGGCGATTTTTGCCGTTCGCCCATAAAGGTTTTAGTTCATGCAAAACCGCAGAGACTGGCAGGGCTCTTTGTGTTTCATTCCTGGGGGTGACAAAGGAGGAGCTCTGCAATCAGGAAGGAAGGAGACCTTGCAAAATCATCCTACATCCTGTATCTCCAGTGGAATCGACGGAATTGTATCAGGGCTGAATTTATCCCGCTGAGAATAATGAAGTGACAGCAGATTGTTTTGGCAACCGGTTCCAAATTTGTTAGAAATGCCAATTCTCCAGAGCTGGTACAGCTTGCCTGCTCATCAATAGAATAGAAGAGAACCGAATAGAATAGAACAGAACACAACACAACAGAATAGTTCAGTTGGAAGGGACCTACAATAATCATCTAGTCCAACCGCCCGACCACTTCAGGGCTGACCACGAGGTAAAGCATGTTATTAAGGGCATTGTCCAAATCCCTCTTAATCACTGACAGGCTTGGGGCACCTCTCCAGGAAGCCTCCTCCAATGTTTGACCACCCTCTCTCTACGGAAATGCTTCCTCGTGTCCAGCTGGAACCTCTCCTGACGGACACAGCTTTGAGCCGTTCCCAGGCGTCCTGTCCCTGGGTTCCAGGGAGCAGAGCTCAGCACCTCCCTCCCCGCGTGCCCTCCTCAGGGGGCTGCAGCGAGCAATGGGGCTGCCCCTCAGCCTCCGTTCCTCCCCACCAGACAGACCCAGAGGCCTCAGCTGCTCCTCGCAGGACACGCAGGTCAGGACCAGATCTTCCACAAGTGCTTATCAATTTCTTA
>BOSO01012233.1:384-13974 GCA_018403395.1 Gorsachius goisagi | reverse complement strand
GTGTTACGAGGTTTGTTTTTCCCGATTTCGGTGACACTGTTGAGGAGGGGGAGTGAGAGAGTGGCTGGGTGGGCACCTGGCAGCCAAAGTCAACCCACCACAATACTACAGCTTTATTTAAATAAAGGTTTTACCATTTTCTGTATATTGTGTTCTAAGAGCATTCTTGGTAAAGAACCTGGTTAGCTCAGCAGGAGCTGACAACACTGCATAGTCTTGTAACTATAGAGTTACTATTGAGAGGTTTTGTTCCTGTCCTTTTAGATAAACACATAATGGGAAAGCCTGCAAAGACTGGAAGATGCAATTTCTCTCTCACACATGATTTCAGAAATCATTACACTAGCATCAGGGCCATGAGCTCTCTGTCCTACTTGATATTTAATTATTCCATACAAAGTAGAAAGGTTAAACCACACCCTCTTCAGCCTAACAAACACACTCACTAGGGAACTGCAGAAAACCAAAGCTACATGTCCTTCAGTCTGTATTTTAGCATTATTACCTTTTATCTGAGTGCTAGGGAACAATGAAAACTGAACTGGAAACCAGAAGTCCTGCTAGAACCATGCCATAGGACTAAAGGCCCAGACCAGAGTTTAAGTGGGGCCCCTGGGAAGAGAGTGTGGGTGGAGGCTCCAGGCGAGAATGGTCAGGGCAATTAACACCTATCAGTGCACTCAGGACCCTGACACAGGAGAGTGCTTAGTGTTCTTGCAATCCAAAGTAAGGGGTCTTATTTCTGAAAAAGGGAATGGTCTAAGCTATATTCTCTGGTTCCTCAATCAGTGTAGCTTCCATTCTTAGGTACCAACCTCACCCTAGATAATTTGTTCTAGGTAATACTTAAATCCCTCTGTACCTCTAGCTTTCAAACTCAAGAGCATTCCTTTTGTAATTATTTTCTCCAAATAGTCTTCTAACTATACAGTGCATGTTTAATTCAAATTATTAAAATTATAGAGAAGACATTAATAATTTGAAAATATAAATGAGTTAATGGTAGGAAGTTGATTTTTGTTTTGCTCACCTACAGTATTTATGAACAAATCTAATATATTCCCTGGATTTGGAAACTTCAGTCTTCATTCACCAGTAAAGTTTTTTGAAACTCAGTTTAAGAATACATCATGATAAATTTAAATGCATTTCTTTAATGAAAGTCAGTATGATGCTATTGAAGTTGGCATCATTGCATGCTACTCTATTGCTAGTGATTAATTTCTTATAACTGCTTTACAAGTTATCTTGGATTCTATCTTGAAAGACAAAAGGTGTAGTCTTTTCAATCCAGCTAGCACAATCTACCTGCTTTATATGAGTGAATGTCGTGGTTTAACCCGGCTGGCAACTAAGCACCATGCAGCTGCTCACTCACTCCCCCCCTCCCTCAGTGGGATGGGGGAGAGAATTGGGAAAAAAAAAAGTAAGACCCGTAGGTTGAGATAGAGACAGTTTAATAAGAGAGAAGAATAACAGTAGTAATAATAATAATGGTAAGAGAATATATAGAATATATAAAACAAGTGATTCACAATGCATTTGCTCACCACCCACTGACCGATGCCCAGACCGTCCCGAGCAGCGATCACTCCCCGAGCTGCGATCACTCTCCCCGCAATCAATCAACTAACACCACACCCCCCCCCGAGCATGACGTTATATGGTATGGAATAGCTCTTTGGTCAGTTTGGGTTAGCTGTCCTTGCTGTGCTGTACTCCCAGCTTGTTATGCACCTGGCCGAGCAGGAGAAGCTCAAAAAGTCCTTGAGTAGTCTGAGCACTACTTAGCAACAACTGAAAACATCAGTGTGTTATCAACATTCTTGTAGTACTAAATCCAAAGCACAGCACTATGCTAGCTTCTGTGAAGAAAAATTAACTCTATCCCAGCCAAAACCAGGACACCCAGCTTGATCACTGGGAAGGTGCGGAAGAGACCAAGGCTTCCCCTCCTGCTCTCCCTCCCTCCCTTCCACCCTGGAGCTATTCTCCAAAGGCACATAGATAGATGCACATCCCAGCCCAAGCCCACATCTCTCTGCCCTGTACCACCTCCTGCCAAGCCCCAGCTGGAGCTTTTCCCACCCAGGGCCACATGTGCTCCTCCTGCCAGGGCCCTTTGCCTAAGCCTGCCTTCCCCTGGTGCCCAGACAGGAGGTTTCCCCAGCACCTCTCCATCCAGCAGGGTATGCTTTCCTGGAGGAGCGGAGAGGAGAAGACAGGGGTGCAGGGCAACCCTTAGGGCTGGCTGGCCCCAGGGATGCTTCTTTCCAGACTGCCAGGAGACCCCTCAGGAGTCCAATACCTCCTCCTCTCCCACAGCTTTCTTGGGCTTTCTTTGGTTTTCCCCTCCTAGCACCAGTAAAGGTCAGGCACTTTGCACGTCTCTCTTGGCAGGACGTGGCATGGGCTGCTGAGGAAGCCCTGGAGGAGACTGGCTGTGCTGCGAGGGCTGGCACAAGCTGGCGGCCCCAGGCTGGGTTGCCAGAGGCAACAGCAGACTGCTGGTGCCCCATCTGCCTGGGCAACATTGAAAACATGGCTTACATGGTCTTCTGCCTTTACCACTTCTGCTTCCAGCAGTGGGCCAGAGGAAGAGGCTCCTGCCCAGCCTGCAGGCAGCCTTTGGAGCAGGTGCTGCACATGGTGAGAGCAGATGATGATTAGGAGGAGTATGTGGTCAGCTCATCCACCCACCACCAGAGGAATGAGGCCAGAGTCCCTGCAGAGGGACTACAACCTGTGCAGGCAGCCCACTGCCTACAACCCTTCAGCTGGGAGAAGGGGGCCTGTGGGGATTGACTGAGCCCAGAGGCAAGTTACAGGTCTGGTGCCCTCAAATGCTACCTCCCACCAGGCTCCCACACCCAGTATTTATCAGGAGTGAACCCCACCAAGGGCAGGTGAATGCCCGGCCAGCCCCGCCGCTGCACCCTACATCCCCAGTTGGCACAGTGGTGCTGCAGCCCCCATGTATTGACCTCTATCGCATCCAGCAAACATCCAGATGCTTTTCAGGGGGGGTGTTTCAAAACCAAAGGACAACCTACTGTAGGGAATGCCTTCCAACATTGTCTCAACAGCACGGGAAATCCAAAGGGGACAATTTCTTATTTCACTTAATGTAAGTTCTGCAACAGAAAATATTTCCCTCATGCTCTCCCAGCCTCCCACTTCCAAGCACCATGACAGGAGTGTTCAAGCTTCACAGAATCACAGAATGGCAAGGGTTGGAAGGGACCTCGGGAATGGAGTATATTTGACCTTATGACCAGAGTAGATTTACATCAAAAAAGCAAAAGAGAATGCCATGCATTCTAGGACATTTCCTGCTGCATGTATTTACAAATTGAAGCCTTCCTCTTCTTATCAGTCAAAAAGGCCAGATCAGTACAGAGCTTTTTGTGTTTTCTTAGCCTATTAGAATGAGTGCAAAAAATATACAGAAATTGTAGCTTTGAAAAGTTCGAAGTCATCTAAGAATATCTATACACAGTTTAAAAATAAATGTTCAGATTCATAAGTGTGTTTGCTATGATCTACTAAGCTGCATTGTACAGTTTTAGGGTACTCCCTAGCAATGCCCTGTAAACCCATGGTACTACAAGTTTGTCCTTGTTAGCTTTGTACTCGGTGAAAGAAACTAAGCATACTCACATACTGTGTCTCTGTTGATCTGTTCACTAATTTATTTTTCAAAATAGCCTACTCATTTCTCCAGTCTATGACTCCCTCAAGCGCTTCCTCTCCAATTTCAGGCAGACCTGGATGCAACTGAGAGTTTAGACAAACAAATAAATATTCCCCCAAAACCCCCATACATCTAACACAGGGTTTCAGATTCCTCTTGGTGACTCATGTATACAAAATTTCAGTACTGAGACATTCCGTGTTGCAAAAACCAGGCGGTGGTTTAGGTCTCGCTCTGTTTCTCTTTATATTAAATTTCCCATTGCTGAAAAAGGTGTATGGAACATGTTTGTTAATGCAGGTGGGATTCTCAAAAACATAACAAAGAGGAAGCAGGGAACAAAGATGAGAAAGTAACTATTTTTATTTTTTACCTCATAAGAATATTACTATTTACCTTCTTAACCAGACCAGTCATTTGGGTATACTAGATTTATTATGTGTCTAGGATTACTTTTTTTATATTTCTCACAGAAATACTCCAACTATCCTCACCAAACTGCATCATCAGTGATTGCTTCTTAGCTTCAGTTAGATTCTTATGTTACATATCAAACAGAAGACTCTAGAAGTCTTTGCTATATCATGTGGCCATGAAAAATGAGGAGGCAGACATTGTTTATTGCTAAACTTGTCCTTCTGACTAAAAACCTTGAGATTCTGACTGTGAATATAAGATATTTTTCTTCATTATACCGTGTCTAAAAGGAATGTGTACTGAAATCCAAAATTATGTCAGCAAAACCAACTGCTTTTATTAAACTCTGTCAGAAAAAAAGCTGATGAAACTCTTTTGAATTCCTTAATAACTTGTGTTCCAGATGTTATTTTTTCCACGCTTTTACTAGCAAGTTGTAATAGCTAGATAGTGCATCACAATTTCTTTTTGCTGTAATCTTTAAATTGGGATAAATTTGATATGTGTGTCATTTTTCAAAAAACTAGTTTCTTCTGCAGTCCAGAGCACTGATTTAAGATCTGCAGTTGAAACCTGTTCAGCATTGTATGCAGAGACAAGTTGCCTTTTCACTAACCGCTATATACTTTATTCTTCATGCACTCATTACCAATTTAGAAAAGTGCAAGAGAAAGAAAGAGGTATCAGACTGCAGATCCTCTGTGAAGTTCTCATCAATGTTAATTTTTTACAAAGAATAACTAAATGCAAATTATAAATTTTAAAAATAAAAATTAAAAAAATATGTTTTCTGAGATGCTTTAACATTAATTTTGACAAAAATATATTTTTAGACATATTTACAATTAGGACTATTTATATCATTTTTCACACTGAGAATCTGAATGAAAGACTTGAATATTTCAGAGAAAGCTATGTTTGAAAAGCAAGGTATTGTAAATGAATGAGATTATTAATAAATGTTAAGGACCAATCATCAAAATCCTAGTGATGATAAAAACACATTTTGAGAATGGATTTTGCAAGTATTTTATTATTTATTGTTTCCCAGTCTTCATCTTAGTCTTTGGTTGTAAATGGCCTTATTTTGCTGATCTGCTGCCATGCATCTGCAGCCTGAGAGCCACAAGCTCAGCTGGATGAGCCCGAAAACAAGCAAGGCCACTGGACCTTTCTGTGGAGATCAGCACCCACCCATCCCCACCCCCGCCAAGGGAGAGGGGGACAACTGCAATATTGCAATACTTATGCAATACTTTTCCTCTTCCTACATCATCCGTCCCCTGCAGTCAAGTGCTCCTTTCACACCTTTTAAAGGAGTTGGATATGGGAGTCCATGTTATAATTTCTGAAAATTTTGCTATGAGTTTTTCTTCAGATGGATATTTTCTTAAAGTTCTTGGTGCTGTAATCAGGAAAATGAAAAAGGAAACTATGGTTTTGTTGGATTTTAATGTTTATTTCCAGCCTTAGGATAGAAAGTATGAGAGTAATTACATCAGAAATACTTTAAAAAAAAGACAGATTATTTGTATTTTTAAATACATAATCTTTCTCTCTCTACATATATACTTTGAGTTTATGGGTTTTTTCTTTTTTTCTCCTCTTTTAAGATTTTGGATTAACAATAACAAAGTTCATCAAAACGTTATTGTGTTCCAACTATGTATGTAGATAAACAGTTATTTCTCCATTAATGGTCTTCGGTGTTATCTCAGCCCTTTTCCAAGTGTTTTAAAATGCTTCAGAAACATCTAGTACATACAAAAGGACACAAAAACCAGCATAATTCCTTCAATGTTGAGGTGTCAACTAAAAAAACCACAGACCAGATTTGCTTTACTGTCAAGATTTAGCCAAAAAGATTTAGCATCAGTGAGTGACATTGCCTAAATACCTGTGCCTACAACACAGAATTTTCAGTCTCTGTCAATCTAAACCATCATCAAATTCACAGATTCTGAATCATTAGTTTAAGCATCACCAAATAAGTATTTGGAATTTATACAACTCTAGAATAATTTATTGGAAAAAATAGCAGTACTTGATGATGTTAGGAATTCCATGAAAATACAGGGTGAATCTCCTCCTGTCTCTAGAGAAGCAGGTAGTGAAAAAAAAAAAAACAAACCAAAAAAAAAAGCAATTCACAAACCCCAACCAAAAAAAAATAAGGTGATACAGGGCTGATAAGAATACAAAGTGCGGAAAGATGGAAAAAGATGGCTACCCTACTAATATCGTTGCCATAGTAACAACCTGTTTCAACCAAAGGGTACATGAATCAGAGTTCACAGCTGAGTAAAGATGGTTACCAAAAAATAACATGAGCAGGAGCTGTAACACCTCAATTCAAGCAGGGGAAAGACCAGAAAGATCAGAAAACCATCATTTAAGTGTTCTATGGAAGTATAGTAAATTTCTAAGTGTGCTTAGGGCTCAGAGTAGTCAAAGTATAAATAAAATAACCCTTTACAATCACAGAAGATTTTTCTTGATCCAGTATTACAGTTTGACCCTGTATCTTATGGATATCAAGAAAGTAAAATTAAAGAAAACGGCTAGCAGAGAGAAACAGGTTGAGTAACACAGCCAGCATATAGTGCAGATCTCCAAGACAGACACCTAGCAACTTCAAGAACTCGACATTTTATCATTGAAAACTATTATTTTTTTATTTATTTAATGAAGCTCTTCTTATTTACACCAGCTGAATCTGACCTTCACTCTTAAAAGTGTTGTGTTTAATTTCACATACTGGAAATGTTTTGGCAAATTACAACAACTACAGGGTGGGAATAAGGAAAGCGATCAAATGGCGAAGAGCTTAAAGCTTTCACATTTCACTCCTCAACACCTGATTAATTTTAAGGGTCTGTAAGGAGTGAGTATCTGATAAGAGAGAGAAATTCACCCAAAGCTGAAAAATTGAAATGAAGCAGTTTACTTGTACACACACCCACACACCACACAAGTCAGTTATTTCATGCTAGCTGCCATTGATTAAAAGGAGTAAACCTTGGTTCTGATCAAGCCATTAGACAGTTTGATTGTCATAAATAACTCCAACAGCTATAGGACACACACTTCATATACAGACCACATTTAAGCACCAGAACTGATCCAATTCTGTCAACAGAACAAGTGTGTATTATATGAAGCACATATTTAAGTACTTTTGCTAAATGGGGCAGTAGTTAAGATATAGTGAAGTGGAATAAAAGTAATCAAATATGTTAGGTAAAATTTCACTCATTCTGAATTCTCTACTCTTACAGCCTTCACCTCTAACAAAATCTAAAATTATTTAAATACTTAATGTGATGAATATAACATGTAATGGTGCAAAGGAATGTACATTCAGTGCTCAATAAAGTTAAGCTGGAGAGTCAAAGACACAAAACTAGAAAACTGTAGGGTTACAATTTTCACTGAAATGTCCTACTTCTGACTTTTTACATATGCACATTAAAATGGATAAGATTTTTGTTATATAATTGCAGAATGATAAGTAATAATGCTAGATTATTTGACCTTTATTCTAACATGTCCCAGATGTTATGAAGTTTTTCAATTAATGGAAGATGTGCTATTAAAAGAATAAAATAATTTGGTTTTTGTTACTGTCAAACAGTAAGATCTCCTTATTTCTCTACCACACATTATTATGAAATCTTACTGGGCAAACCTACTTAAATGAAACTAAACAAACTTTATTGTGGTACAAGCTTAAAAAGCAGACGGCACAAACACAAAAATTTGGAGTGGTTTGGGTATTTTTATTATGACTTGCTATGAAAACCTTTCCTTTTGAGTTGTTCTTAAACTTATTAGGTGTGTTCCAGCGATAGAAAAAACAAAACTCTAGAGGTGTTGAGATTTCCATCCTGGCTGATTGTTTTGCACATATACAACTGCAACAGATACTTTTGCCTTCTCAAAAATGTAATGAAAGTTTGCAGTTACTGTGTCCAGAGGTCTTCTTTCAGTCAGGTTGTATCATCCCTTACTCACAAACCTCAAAATGTGCATGTGAAATAAATAACACAGTTATGAGTGAATGGAATGAAAGTTGGGTTTATTTTTGGTTGAGGTACAGTTGTTTCTTCAGTATTAATGGCATGTAACTCACAATGGAAAACCCAGACAGCATTATAAAAACATATACTTTAAAATTCTTTCTTTTCTTTTTACCTGTTTGTCTTAGTACTGAGAGAATAAATTATCATTAATATGAGGAGATAAAACCCTAGCTATCAGGATATGGAACTTCAAGTAGTCCCACACAAATGCAATTTGAATTACACAATTTAAATGGAATATTTCCAATTATAGGTGTTATATAAAGTATGAGGTATTTATAATGCATTAAAAAATACCACTTCCCATGTCAGTATGTTTTATATTCTGCACCAGAGCCAGTTACTGTTAAGTTCAGACTACAAGCCCATTACCCATAGTCTATTCATCCACCCATAGCAAAGCAAAAATGTTGGAGTGCTTTTAGGCAGACACACATAGTCTGAAGACAGACTGCATCAGATTGGATAAGATACATAGCTGCTTTTTCTTATGATTGCATACACTTGCAGTAGCAACCTATGGCCAAGCCTCGCAAAATGGCATAAAAATTGTGTAAGAATTTATCTGTGACCTTGGTAGACATGTATCTAAGATTCTTTAGTCTGGGGTTGGTGGGTGTTTGTGATCCAGAACACTGTCCTGCAGAGGCTGGGGTCTGCCCTACAACTCTGCTTTGCTCTCAGTTCTCTGCCTAGATGCTCTGAATTTGTTGTGGGGTGATGTTATGTGGCAGGCGATGTAAATCAGCAACAACCAACAGACAAAAGTACAGGTGGAAGAGTTTAAATGCCACAGTATGGATTAAGTGGCTGCATTTCAGAACTGGATGTGGTAGCACAAGTGTCTCTGGTCTGAATCAAGTGTCCACACCCCTTCACCTCCGGTCTAAATCTAGCTGCCACTGGAGGCACTGGTAGCAGAGAATGACTTTTTGACTGCAGGATCCAGCTAGTTCTTATTTGAGATCGCAACACTAAACGTATTCTGGGTCTTAATGGTTATAAAATATTACTACCACCCCCCTCTTCACAAACATAAAGTGATCAGTTCCCCAAAACTGTGAACAATCTCAAACAGGGAAGAGCCGGGTTCAAAGATAACCCAGTATTATTTTCTCCCTTCTTGCAGAACCACTCATAAGATTTGATTCTGGATAAAAAGCTTGACCTATAGTTCTGTGTATATTCAATATGGTTTCTGGTTGTTGCAGTATCGGGCAGAATCATCATATTTGCATTTAGAAAATTAATATTTTGTTATTTGGATTTAAAAGTTTGAAGCTGCAAGAAAAAAAACTGAATGTAAAATATTTTGTGTGTTACAATTGGGAAATCTAAGACACAAAGAAGGATTACAGCCATACAATCATTCCTAAAAATGAAAGTTTAGCATGAAATATGCCCAAAGGAAATCTTTAAAATATTCAGTTTGCTATCTCGAAAGACAGTATTTATGTGATCTTTGAAAAGCCATAGTCTTTAACATGAGTTTAGCATTTGTAAATGCAGATGAACTTGTACACACCTCCAGCATAATTATTTGCTCCATTAGGTCCCAAGTGTGCAGAATTCTGATTCTAATTGGGTGGCATTGATTACCCTCTGCTAGGAATACACAATATTCTAAAAGCTTCACCCAATCATTTAGTGTACTCCCAAATCTAATTCTCAGGCTAGCAATCAAATCATTGATAGTACCGAGTCACCCAGAATTCCATTAGTAAAGGCTTATTTTGGAGTTATTTATACAACTGTCGATAAAGGTGAACAGATACTGAACTCTGTGGTCACAGCTAAGATTCTGGAAGGCAAGCCAGAAGGGCACAGGAGAAAGAGGAATGGGACTAGGGCAGGTCTGCCAATGGTGAATAAAATGTATCTGTGTATAATCAAGACCAGGGACCAAAATGGCCCTAGGAGGAAAATACTTAAGGGAATGTAAAAGGGGACAGGAGACTGAAAGTTAGAGGCTTCCAAGAATTATAAATTAAAGGAATGAGATTTGCAAGGCATAGCAAGGAAATGGAGGGAGGCACTGATCCCTAAGCATCTCTAATGAGATCAAAAAATCAATCCCGTGAATTGGGGGATCCCTACTTTGCATTTGTATTAAGATAACATCCAAACCTGCAACAATAGAATCTAGGACAGCCACTATATTACTTAAACACCCTTGCCATTAGAAAGTTTGTCACAATGCCTAATTCAAGTTTAGTACTTGTCACATTGTCATTGGCAAAACAGTTTCAAATCAGGCAATTTACTGAATTATTTTATTGTCAATTTAATTACTGATTTGAGTATTGAGAAAAACGAAGACAACAAACAGTTAAAATCTTCTGTTAGGGAAATGCCTGCCCCCTTCCCCAGACTCAGCTTTAGCGCAACTCTTCTCCTTCCCCCCATTCCTAGGCTCAACTTCCCCCATTGTCACCACACATTACAGCCAGTTACACTCCCAGCCCTTTTGGTGAGGTGTCTGTGTAATGGTTTCTTTCTGTTGCCCCTTGCTTCTTACTCATTTTCCTCTATTACTTCATTTTTCTTACTGCCCCTGCGTTCCAGCAGTGTCCTCCAGAGGCTGCAGCTCCTCAGGGGTGTCCCTGCCCCAGTACACGTTGGCCATGGGCTGCAGTCCTCTGAGAGGTGTCCGTGCTCTGGTGTAGATCCTCTCAGGACCACACTCCCTCAGGGATGTCCCTACTCTGGTGTGGTTTGCGCATGGACTATAATCTCTTAGGATTGTCCCTGTCCCAGGCAGGGGCTGCAGCCCATCAGAGCTACTTCCTCTGGCACTGAGCACCTACTTCCAAGAGTACATCTACAGCCGTATTCCCAACAGTGTCCTATTCCATGTGTCTCCTCCATTCCTCCTCCTCTGCTTATCTCCATATTGAACATGTCCCTTCACATATCTCCTGACGTGTCTCCCCACCTTGTGGTTGCACCTGTTCTTCAACACTATTGAAAAGCAATGCCTGGTGCTCACCTGCTCTCCTCCCTTATGCTAAATTATCCGGTTCTTTCAGTTTCTCATCATCAGTTCAGAAAGTTGGAGGCTTATTACATCCTCAGTCATTTGTTGTACTTCTCAGGACCCTGTCCAGTAAGTCCACTTCACCCCTTGACATATTTCCCTAAGTCCCGCAGGGACTCCCCTGTGCTCCCTGGGAGGGCAGAGAACTGTTTCTCATGACTTTCACGTATTTATGAACTTAGTTTGATGTTGCTTTTTTTTCACAAGTTTGATATTGAGCCATTCATTGTAATCTCAAGATCTTCCTCCACACAACTGTTGTCAGCTAATCCCTATCTTAATTCTGCAAATGTTTAGCCAAGAGTACATATTGACCCATGTCAGGTTACATTTCATTTATCTCAGACCATTTCTCCAAGTTGTCAAGATCATTCTGAGATCCCATTTTACAGTACTTGCAAGCAATCCTATTGTATTTGCAAGCAGTCCCACTCAAGTGCACTCCCCGGCCACTCAGGTCTTTACAAGAAATACGGGGTAGTGTTGTCAATAGCTTAAATTCTTTACTACACCAATTCTGGAAACCAACAGTTCATGTATTTTCTTTTGTTTCTCTTCCCCTAAAAACCCAAGCATGGGTTTTTTTGGAAAATTCTTTTCTCTCCATTATGACTCATGCAGTAAAGCACCTTTCTGATCACATACACTATAGCAAGAATTTTTGGAGTATATTTGAAAAGATTTAGTTCCAATTAACACTAAGGCATTGGTTAGTGAAGTGCTAACAACCCCAAAACGAGGATAATAGAGTTAGATGGATCTGCTAGTAGTTCCAATCTGCCATAATAATTTCTACATCTCATGCTCCATTCCTCAGAATTACTATGGGGAGATGAGGCTTAGCCAAGGCAACCCACTCATAAAGCATTACAGTCGCTGCAAGGACTCAATTAGCATGTTCCACAGCTGAGCAAGGATTGAGGTTCTTTCTTCAAATTTGCACTTTGGAAGTAAACTCCTTGACTGCTTCTGAAAATTTACGTCACGCAGGCTTCAAACAGTCTGTTCTGGGGTTCAAGATATATTTTCAAAGCAGCGACCTCTCTTGAAATACTACAACAATGTTAAATGTCAAAATAATCCCCTCCACCACTGCTTTTTGTTAAGATTTCAGTCAAACAGGGAGTGGGTTCATAAGAACACTGGAACACGTAACACAGTGAATATATGAGTAATTTTTTTCAACATTTGAATTGCTCTGGTTTTGAACTAGATGCAGCTATGCCTCCCAATCAAGACCTTCACTTTGTTCCTGCCTTGTCCAGTTCTGTAGGAATAAAATAGGCAGACACCACCCAAGTACCTCCACTTCTCTGGAGTGTAACTTCTTGCTCACACAAGCAGATTCATTCTGTGCTTTGTTATATAATTCCGTGCTCCTCCTTCAGCTCACATCTACTACAAGGTGTTTATAAGAATATAGGGAAGCTTTAGTGTAATGTATTTGATCCCTCTTGCGACTTTAAAGTTTGAGTTATGTCTCTCAAATGAAGGAGTTAATTTTACAGTGGTATTTTCAGTATTTCAACTGGGATATATAGGCTGTGAAAAAGTTGGTTTGCAGTGATTTTTTTATTAACTTATTTTTATTCTCCTATGAAATAATGCTTGGATCACACACTTACAAGGACAGTGAAAGTTTAATGATGTGAGATATCCACAACTAAAAGGTATATAACTTCTAAGCTACTACACAGGGGAAAAAAATAATTACCTCATAAAGTCTTAGTTTATTTTCCACAGTTCAAGAAAAAAATATGTATTAGAAGTACGTTGAATGCAAAATACAAAGGGAATCCCTGAATGGTTAGACTCCTGTTTTATGAGCTTTTAGCCATGGGGAGAACATCAGCTGACATAAGGAAATATGACAATGCCATAAAATATGTGAACCAGAACTAAGAGATCTCTGAATCTTTACACTAGCAGCATACTAGTTACTGCCATATGTCATATGCAGAATGCTATTCCCCGGGCTGAAGAATTTTGTGTGTTCCAATGAAACAGTATGTAACTTTTCAGAATAGGATGATGCGTCTTGGAGGCAAACTGTAGCATAGTGCTACTGGAAACTGGCATTATTCAACATGACAAATGTTGAATATTGCCATAGCAATGAGACAGGATGCAGAAATGAAAACTGCAAAGAGTGGTGTGGTCAGGTGCAAACCAACACCACCACCACCATCTTCCTCTTTTACACTCAGAAAACATCAACAGCCTCAGTAATACAATTTCCTTCACAAGCCTAATCAATGATAGCAACACAGCAGTCAAATTCTAAACCTGTTTCTGATTTGCCATGACCAAAAGCTCAGCCTGTATAGAATCATAGAATCGTTGAGGTTGGAAAAGACCTT
>BOSO01012232.1:0-38723 GCA_018403395.1 Gorsachius goisagi | reverse complement strand
GCTCTCCTATGGACACGTTCCAGCAAGGCAACATCTTTCCTGTAGCGAGGGGCCCAAAACTGAACACAGTATTTAAGGTGCAGCCTCACCAGTGCCGAGTACAGGGCCACGATCACTTCCCTGGTCCTGCTGGCCACACTATTCCTGATACAAGCCAGGATGCTGTTGGCCTTCTTGGCCACCTGGGCACACTGCTGGCTCATATTCAGCCGCTGTCAACCAGTACCCCCAGGTCCTTTTCTGCCAGGCAGCTTTCCAGCCACTCTTCCCCAAGGCTGTAGCATTGCATGGGGTTGTCGTGACCCAAGTGCAGGACCCAGCACCTGGCTTTGTTAAATCTCATACAGTTGGCCTTGGCCCATTGATCCAGCCTGTCCAGATCCCTCTGCAGAGCCCTCCTCCCCTTGAGCAGATCGACAGTCCTGCCCAATTTGGTGTCATCTTCAAACTTATTGAGGGTGCACTCAAACCCCTCATCCAGATCATTGATAAAATACTAAACAGAACTGGGTCCAAAACCGAGCCCTGGGGAACACCACTTGTTTCTGGCTGCCACAGCTCTCTGGGCTCGGCCATCCAGTTAGTTTTTTTACCCAGTGAAGCGTATGCCTGTCTAAGCCGAGCTGCCAGCTTCTCTAGGAGAATGCTGTGGGATCCACATGGCGGGGAAGCAGCTGCACGGAGCCACTCAGCAGAAACGGTTGGCAGAACTGACACCTTCCTGCTGAAGTCCTGGCTTCCATCCCCCACTGCACGCACCTGAAATCCTGCATCTCTGTTTTGTTTGGAGGAAGGCAGGTACTCAATCAAAAAGAACTCATGCCCTTTAAAACATGGGCACATGGAAAAGGACTAATCTCTCAGACTGGCGGTTAGTGGATGCTGCTGAAGAGGCAAAGTGAGGTCCAATTGCCTCTCCCACCCTGGTAGCCACAGCACAAGGCAAGAAGCAGTGAAAAGTTTGGAGAGGCCAGAAGAAGAGCACACGGGAATGAGCGAGATTCTGGTGCCTGGAGACCAGGACACATGAAGCCTCAGCTCCCACCTTTCACAGCAGGTAACGACTGAACAAAAATTGCAACCAGCTAGGCATTTAGGACAGTCTTTGAGGTTTCCAACTTGCCCGAATCAGTAGGCTGCAAAGCCAGCCCCCCTGAAGTGAGTCCCTAGGGTTCTTTCTTACTTTCCATTTAGTCTAATAAATCTCATGGTGCTCCCTCTATCTAGTCTAACAAAACAGATAGGAGAGCAGCTCAGCCTATGGAATGATACTTTCTGGATTTTTAAATTTGAAATAACAGAAATGGAATAACTACCAGTACTTACAAAAATCATGCTAGGAGGCTGGGTAATTTTAGGACTGACTTTATAAAGACTTGTCCACACCTGAACATGAAAAACCAAAGACCAGGTAATTAAAGGTACAAAGGTAATGCATTCTCATCGAACAACACTACATCCCTGTGTAAAAGTTCTCACACAGAAGCGGTCTAATTTTTTCAGAAAAACTGGACTCAGCTGAGGCCAATTTACTATTGCAGAAAATCCACGTGATGGTTAAAAGTGCAAGTATCTCGTGCCTCTTGTCTACAAAGGAGCACTGGAGAAAGCGAATAAAGTTCTAAAATGCACAATCATTTTTCCAGCGCAGTTATCACCAGAAATCACGAAGAAGATTACAGGTAGATTCAGATACTTTAGAAAAAGTGAAAAGGCGGAGCCTTAAGGCCCTGTTTATCCACCTGTGACCCAAATGTTCATAGGTGCTTAAGCTTCCCACGTTAAAATCCCTTAAACAATTTGGGGTGAGATTAATCTGACCACCAGAGAACATGTATCTCTCAGCACTCCAGGTTTCCTTCTTAATCAGTGTAGAGACACAGATTTTCCAGGCTGTTTCTCTCACTCCTTTTGGAAGGTAAACTTTCATAGCTGAAAACATCCTCTCATCTCCGCTGACTGCA
The DNA here is from genome assembly GCA_018403395.1 of Gorsachius goisagi. Classification (NCBI taxonomy): domain Eukaryota; kingdom Metazoa; phylum Chordata; class Aves; order Pelecaniformes; family Ardeidae; genus Gorsachius; species Gorsachius goisagi. Next base: position 36,759 of record BOSO01012232.1, on the reverse strand, counting down.
AAGGAGCCCCAAGTGGTCAGTGGAGCGGTCTATGCTATAGATAGCTGAAAGATCACAGATGTATCCCATTAGACACCTCTGCTTCTGCATATGTCCAGAAGTGCTGCAGCACTGACGGCAGTGAACGGTGCAATGCCCATCTCAAATGAGAATTTACAAATTAGGCTTTACGTTATCAATAACACATGAGAAAGTCCATCCACAGGCATTTTCAGAGCTCAACCAACAGCTAAAACCACAAAAAACCCCCCCCATAAACTAAGCCAAAAGTCTTGGTAGACTACACCCTTCATCTACTAATTCAGTGGTGAATATATTTAGGAAGGAGATATGATTTCAGTTTCAGAGAATTTTAAAACAGTCACCCCTGAATGCTTTATTTAGTCAATTATTATTATTTAATCTAAGGTAAGAACAGAAAGGGCACTCTCACTTCCTCCTGTAAAAGCTGTTTCACTTTGAACAGAATAATTAAATATTCACTGGAAAAGAGAGGCACCTGGGCTGGGGTAGTTACTGCACGTGACGGGGGAGAACCTGGCTTTCGTTGCTGCTCTCCCAACAGCCCAACTGTGAAACTCTCCCCCACCTTGTATCAAACGGTGGCTGGGGCACAGCCTCCCGCTTTCCTGAGAGTCTCTCTCCTTCTCTCTGGCCCAAGGAGTAGTAATCATGAGAGTCCAGAGGGACTGATCCCTTTGAGCGATCTCCCATCCCCTCCAGAGCACACCGCAGCGTACAGGCTGATACACAACAGCCTCAAATCTCCTCCAGAGAGGAAGGGAAGGAAATGCAAGTCCAGGGAACCAAATTCAAAATGACTATTCTCACAGTTAAAGCGTCAATAAAGAAGCAAGAGATGATGGAAGAGATGCCACTTCATCACCTCTCTTCCTTTGAAAGAAATGACTTCTTCAGAAAGAGACAGCACTCACATCCCAAAGAACAGCAGGGCTTAAACTACGCTCTAGCACCAAGATTTTCCTGAGAGCTCCAGTGGCTCCCTCTTGCCATCCCAGGTGTTTAGGCAATACCTACCCTCAGCCAACAAAATCTCCCCTCTTTGACACAGAGCCTAGGCCCGGTAAATCAAAAGGAGAGACTGTTAAATTTATCACAGCAGTGATTACATCCCCTTTGGAGACCAGATTAACTGACTCTTGGAGGAATTATTGTCCAGTATTCCACTAGACCTTCTCTTTTAACAGGCAGGGCAGTGTTAGTGGAATTCCTACTCTTGTCGGTGAACAAGCTTAATTTTCTTTCAGGTCAACCACAGAGGTTTGAATTACAGTAATCTATTTAAGGCAGAGCACCAATTAAACAAGAAGTGTACTCATTATTGCTATGTTCTGCACCCACACACCAGCAAAGCTGGTTATCTAGACAGGACAATAAAATAAAACAAGTTCTTCTTTGATATTTATGAATACTATGCCACTTACCTACAGTACTGTCAGTGATTTTATACCCAGCCGCATTCACTGTCACACAATAAAGTAGAATACAGTCCAATACTCTGTGCATAAAGCATCCCTAACTTCCATTTTAAAACCAAAAATCAGCCCTGTAAAGGGCACTTAAGAAGTATTGCCCACTACAACTCACATTTTCCTCCACCACACAGTGCAGCCACCAACTTACAGCTCTTCTCCCTCATATCCCAGCGGAGCTGGGATTGTCTTCACGAATGCCATGTTGTTTGAGACTTCTGTTCTGGTGGACACTCACTGGCAGGTCCTGTGCCCAGGGCACTCGAAGACACAGGTCAGCCACGGGATTCTTGCTCAGCCAGGAATTGGCTGCAGACTGCTGTAGCCCAGTTGCCAAAAGGCAGGGTGGAATAAAACCTGTAGCACTGCTGGGGATAAAAACCAGAATCCTGCCCAAGCACTAGAGGCAAATATAAAGGGTCCCTCCCCTCTAAAGAAGGGGTTGTTGCAGAGGTACCAGGAAGGAGTCTCAAAATTAGGGGTGTGGGCAGCTGAGCAAGGCCCTTCCCAACTGGAAATACCCATCCCCTCTCAGGTGCTCTTTAGGGACATGCATTGACTCTTTTTTTTATCATTTAGAGAAATCATTCCAGCAGAATTCCTGCTAAACCATTAGCAAGCCAAAAAATTTCCCCAAAACAGCCAAGATGCTGAACATTTTTCATTCTGCTAACATGGGGAATAATCCATCACATACAAACATTGCAGCACGTGAATCATAAAGGTCACTGTCTTGTGTTGAAATGAATCACGCTGTGCAGCACCACTGCCTGGTTTATTTATTGCACAATAACATGATCCTAATTACTCAGTCCTAGCTAAAAGGTAGTACGCCCAGCTCAGGTAGTATTTTTAGGAAAGTTACTTTCTTTTTGGGCTTTCTCTCTCTTTTGCTGGATATTATCTCATCTCTTTTACATACATTGACACATCTCTACTCCAGTCTCTCAGGAAAGAGCATTCTGTAAATTCTTTACACAAGAAACATTTTGGCTTAAACAAAACTATCTAAAGCAGGCAAATAATCCTTGTTATTTAATATACAGATAGAATAAATAAAGTATCTAAAACTATGAAGTTGGGCATTAAATCCAAGAAACCTGTGAATGCACAAAGATAGAGCAATTCTATAGACTTTTGTTACATTTTTTGAGAATGTTTATATTTATTTTTTCTTTTTCTTTTTTTGTTTCTCGGGTATTTTCACAGGTGTAATATGTACAGAAAAGACAATGCCATTCTACTTAACAGCTTGTTTTAAAACAGTAATTCAAGATTTCCCCACATCAGAAAATGACTACTCCTCAAAAAAAAAAAAAAAAAAAAAAAAAAATTCAAACCAGTTCATAATGGCAAAGTAGTGGCTCCTGGAAAACTGGACGTAAGAAATTCCTCACCATTCCAACCACAACAAACTTGTGCTCTGAATTTTTATTTTTCACACAAAAATAAATCAAAATCTCTTTCAAGGAGGGCATTGTTGAATGATTTCAGAATTAAAAATTTTAAACAGTTGCAGAAAGATCACTTAAATCTTGCAGTTGTTTATGCATATGCCCAAATAAAATATAAAAGCATTACGCATACAATTGAAAAAAATAGTAACAGAAAGCAGTAAGAGGCAAAACAATTTTCTTCTCTATATACATAAGTATTTTTACATGAGTAACAGGAAATGTCAAAAATACACAACTTTGAGTACAAAAGAATCATTTTAACAATAGTTTTGTACAAATGAGACTTGTGTAAGCAGCATGCTTTCACAGAATGAGTTAAACTGCAACATAATTCAAAATACATTCATTTCAATCCTCCATACTAAAGATTTCTGAAAATGTAACATGAGGGAATACAGTTTAGTAACAAGTATCATTTCTGGAAAGGAAGAAAATTGTAATTCCCCGGTAGAATCAAGAAGGATCAATTTCAGTTTTTAAAATCCTTGGTCTTGGTCAAGATCAAGCCCACTAAAATGCCTCAGTAGCCCCAGTCCTGCCAACACGTATATGTTGTAATATTACAAATGTTAGCAAGGTTATGCTGATCTTGGCAGGATCACAGGCAGCAAGACTGGGCACTTTAGCAGTCTTCAACTTGGTCCGAGGACTCCAGCCATAATTATCAAGGCACTGCTCTAAAGACAGTATATTAGATACAATAGCCCAAATGGTTCTGTAAACACATTAATTACCCTGGGGATACTTCTATGCCACCTTGTTTCTTTTTCTGAACACCTTTTTGTTCACTGTGTGCTCTGATCACCTCAAAAACCTGGCAAGCGTGAATACTGTATCATCGTGTTAGTCACCTCTGAATTTGCGCCACACAATTTGGTTTTCTCTTCTCCAAGAATCAGCAGATGCAGCTCTGAGCGGAAACCCTGTTACAATCAGTGTAAACAAACACTAAATTATCAAGACAAATTAACTTTCTTTGATGTTTGCAATTTCTCCTTCACAGCCAGTACTTATCGGAGGTTATGAAATACCCACAAAATACCCTCCCCTCCTCCTTCATGAAAGTAATTTCACTAACTTTCCTGAATTACTCATCTCCTTTCCTTCTTGAATTACCATGTTTTACGATATTCATTCAAACCTCCTTACATTATAGCTCTGGAAGACAGCAAAAATACCTGTTCCTGCCATCTTAGACAGCATATGTTCTCACTCTATTACATTAGCTCAAAGCACAATTTTGCTGCTTTCAGAGATAAGCAGGCATGACAGCTCTGAAACAGAAAATCCATACTAACCAGGTCATAAACTTCCGCTATCAATGTAAATGTAATTGAGACATAAAAGCTGTACTGCAAAGACACGCTAAACCACTCTGTTTTACAGCGGAATTCCTTTACTGCCTGTTATTTTGATCAGAAAAATCCATACTACCGTCAGTGAAAAGGACTGGAAAGCACGGAGATCAATGACACCCACACTGCCTGGGTGCCTTCACATGTGACCCACAACCTCAGCTAGCAGCTTTCTTAAAAAACCCAAAATTACTGAATTCAAAATTGTTACTTTTATACTCCTAAAATTTAATTATTGCCAACACTTTTACCAATAGTTGTTGATGAGAAGAACAGAGATAACTATTAAATTAATTCTTCACTGAAGACCTAAATAAAGTCTGGGGTGTAAATGTTTAGTTGGCCTCAGGAAGCAAGCAGTCCCTGGACATCCACACGGAACAAGACATTTCCTGCATACATGTGTGGATAGATAGAAATAGATAAAATTGCTATTATTTGCTCCTCGGGCACAAGACCAATGGAGAGGTCCCCACGCTTTGGGGTACTGAGAGAGATGGAAGCAAGAGAAGCCCAAACCCTAGCCCTGATTTGTTGTACATTAGTCCTCCTGTACTTGGTCACAGACAGCCCCAAAAAGCCCGCTGCAAGGATGCAAAATTCTGCAGGCATTCTTCCCCAGCCTCAGAGCAACTGGGGATCTCACTTCAAAGTCCAAACCTAAGTCTTAATTTTACTTAGCTCACGTGAAACACTTATTTGCCAATTAAAAAAGGAAAAAAAAAAAAAAAAAAAAAAAATCTGAGTCTGGATTGCTATCACCCAGGAAAACCTTTGCCTTTCTGCTTTCCAGGCAGGTACCGAAACAGCCTGACATTAATCAGAAAGGTGGTTTGGCATTTCAGGGAGAGAAGCTGATGCCTAATAGATGAGAACAGCAGAGTAAACCACTGAGGCGGCAGGCATTACACAAGAAAAGGGGAAACAACAACAACAATAACAAAAAAATCAATGTAAAGCAGTATTGGAGGGAAAACGTGAATTTACCTTACATCCCCAGCAAACTCTGCTGGCCAACTGTTATGTATTATTATCAGTTTATGGTTTTGGCCTAATACTTAAACTGGAAAACAAGCAAGTTGAAGATTTTTTTCCCAGTCATTACTATGTAGACTAAGTCCTAACCTCAACTATGGTTCACAGGCTATTTGTTTACTGGTTTACCCTACTATTTCTACTTCTATGCCAATAAATGCCCGAAAGCATGATTTCAGCAGTGTCAAGCATACCTAGACTTGTACGAGCTCGAAGCAAAACCCGCATTATACCAACACAGTGTAAACTGTAGGCCCAAAGTTACAATTTCAGATAGGTTTTCAGGCATACGGTCAGGTTTTGGACAGTAACAGCCTACAGTAACAACTACAGCCACCCTTTCCCCCTGTGACAATTTTCACGTGAACTCTTATTTTTCTAAGTTGTGTCTTAGCCTAAACCTCAGGGCATGGTATTTTCATTGCTTTCTTTCCCTTTCATTCCTCCATTCTCTCCTTCCAACTCCCCTGATAACTGAGCAGTTAATGCTACTTTTGATCAATTGTTAGAAAAACAGCAAATTGTGACCATACGTGTAGCTATACCAACATAAATTGCCCTCTTAGAGCTTACATGGGTCTACCATTACAATTCACCAGTATAACAAATAATAATAATAACCCTTCAATACAGAACAAAATATTCCAATGAACAAATTCTATAGTAAATTTTGTAAAGTGCACAAAAATATTAATGGAAATATTAAAAAAAGAAAAGTTTTCTAGTGTCACCATGAAAACTTCTGAAATATTGTTAAAATTAAATAGAAGTAATCTAATAAGACTTTTTGGCTCTAATATATTGGCAGACAGCAGCAACATTTTTCAGAAAAATTACACCAACTAAATACACTGTATCTTAGCAGCATAAAAAGTCCCTACAATTAGATGCAATTGCAGGCCTAGTAAGCATAAACCTGACAAAATGTTACAAGTGTAGTTTTCATTTAAAAGAATGGATTTCCATGGAATCCTAGAGGTAACATTTGTTATTTCATTTACATTGTATTCTGGTAGCAAACCCGACTATAACCAATCACTTTCCCTCCCTCTATCTTTCCTCCCAAAATTGCACAGAGTACTGGAAAATTTAATCAAGTTATAAGATATGGCCACACTGAAGAAGCCATATTAAACAAAACAAAATTCAACCTAAAGCCTAAAACCAAATAATCCCAGAAAATAACAATCATTGTCAAACAACCGCAGCTTCACACTACCGACCGGTGCTCCCCACACACATAGATGGCACTGGGTCGAATGCGCCGCCTTGTGTGGCCAGGTAGCTGTGGCAAAAACTTGAAGTATTTGGGCATCAAGTCCAAGCATGCATCATGAAACTTCTTAATCCTCCAGTAGTAAATCAGTGGGTTCAGTGCAGACTTGAGGTAGCAGAGCCAAAGGAGCCAAGTGCTTATCTCAAAAAAGTTGTGCTTGTAGTAGAAGTGGCTGTTGAATGTGGCAATAAGGCTGTAAGTGGTGAAGGGCGCCCAACAGACTATGAAGACAAGGAACAAAATCAGGATGGTTGTGAAGGCACGAGTTTTAAAGCTCATATCGATATTCATCTGAAAAGGTCTCTGTAAGCTCATGAGACCAAGTTTGCTGGCCTGGCTGAGGCATATGCTATCAGGGTGGCTATGGATACGAACTGCATTGTGACGGACCGTGTTGAGTATGCCCATAAAAGAATACAGCATTACCAGGAATGGAATAAAAAAAGAAATTAGCAAGATAACTATCACATAGGCTTGGTAACCTGGGCTTGTAGAGTAGCCAAAAACACACTGAGGTGCTCTTGAGGGTATCTGCAGATTAGGATTCCCTACTGATAACGGAAAAGCAACAACAAAGGATGCTGCCCAGGAAATCACAATGAGAATCTTTGCACGGTAAGGGTTCAGTTTATCTTGCCTCTGAACTATGATAAGAAATCGGTCAATACTAATAATAAGAAGAATGGCTACCCCCTCTATGACAAAAAGCCAGAAGAACATGGCAGAGACTCTGCAGAATATATCCCCAAAAATCCACTGAGTGGTAATGATTGTTATCAGAGCAAAAGGCATGTTCAGCACTGCCAGCAGCATGTCTGCAAAAGCCAGGCTTGCTAAGAGGATGTTAATTGCAGATCTCATAGCTGCCTTCTGGTAGACCATGAGGCAGACAACAAAGTTTCCGAGGAAAGAAACCAACAGGATAAATATCATAGCAGCAGAAAGAATGATCTGGAGTGGCAAACTCAAGCTCCTGAAAACTTCTTGCGATGGCAGGATAGCTGTAGTGTTTACCAGAAAAGTACTTCTCTCAGTAGTGAGCACGGCACCTGAACTATATCTCAATGGCTGTGTTGTGCCACTACGAAGCAAGAACTGGGGAGTGGTAAAATTCGTATAGGGATTTTCATAAACAATAAAAGTAGCATTTGAGGTCCCAGAGTGGGCCAGCGTCAACATTGCTGAGAAAACCATTGCTTCAGGCGAAATGAAAGCAGAACCAAAGGTCTTCAAGGCATTTCATCTTGTTCAGGCAGTATCTTATTCCTGGTCATTTAACAAATCAAAATGCAACTTTTGAAAGCATCAAAGTTCTTAAATTCATGTCAGTATTTCCATCTGAAAAAGAAGAAATTTAAAGAAACAAAGTAAGACTCTCTGAAACCAATGGGAACCAAATGATTGCTCCACTTTCCTTAACGAGAAAAGGATCCTTAATATATATTTACATTTTAGGTTGACACAATTTACTTAAGCACCAGTCACAGAAGCCTCATAATATTTGGTCTTTTTCTTATAGATCCTGCTCCTGCAGTCTTGCCGACAGTGTACAATGCTCTCAACTCACCAAGCTTTTTTTTACTATAACCAGAAGTAGAAAACTTTTGTGTTTGAAAAAAACTTTTCTGATTGAGAGTGAATAAATCAAATCAGCATCTTCACTTAAAAAAGCCCATAATTTTTAAACTAACTTAATGGGGTTTTTTTAAACTGCCTACAGCTGGTAATAACATTTCCAAATAGCTGCAACAGGATCAGTGTCGCCTATCTGTCTGTTTGGTAATAACATTTCCAAATAGCTGCAACAGGATCAGTGTCACCTATCTGTCTGTTTGGTAAGCACTGAAAAGCCCACCTATCTGAGCTATCCTACACAATACAGAATCCTTGATTCCATGCCAGTCATCAGCAGCAGATGCCTCAGGAAAAACATGTAAAACATCCTAAACATCCTAACCTGTTATTAATTATTAAATAACTTGTCCACAGGATTAAGTATTTCTCAATTTGTTTCATTTAGTGACTGATTCATATCAAGGTGAGGAAACTAACTCTTCAGTTGCTACAACCCTTCTCCCTGAAGCAAGCTTTCCTGCTTTCACAGGTCTAGACATGTCTTTGTTAATTCATCTTGGTATCCCACATAATTTAACCATGTGCACCGTCTTTTTCCCCATAAACCTAATCCTTAGACATCTGCTGAACTCCCTCCCTCATCATTATGCAGATACAATGCAACATTTCCTTTTACAGTTTATGTGTACTGTCTTGTTGTACTATTATTACATGTATTGCATTATTACGTGTACTGTTCTTACAGACAAATAAAATGCAAAGGAGTTGAGAGCTGTCTCCCCTTTTCAGTGCTAGCTCTACATAGAACTCCTCCCCTCTATCTTGTACTATTAAATTAAATGCTCCCAGAGCACTCTGGCATCTGATCAAGCTGGAAACCAGAATGAGGATTCACCTCATTCATTCTGGATGACTGTAATAGTCACTTCAGGCTGTTTTCATGTTTTTAGTCAGAAGAGGGATGTAGGCATCTTCAGAGGGCAATCTATCTCCTCCATCCCTGCACATGGTGACAGCCTTGTGCTACTAACTGGAGAAACTTATGTTCGGTAATACAAATCCTGCCTGCAGTATTTATGCAGGTTCTTTTTGTTATCAACACTGGGCTAAAGTGAAGGGAAGGAGGAATGCTTTTACAAATTTACACAAGGACCGCATGCTCCATGGAGGATCAGAAGTTTACTGTTCCCTGGATGATACTTCACCAACAAAGAAATTAACTGTAAGACAGCAAAGTCTAACCTATGTCCCCAGTTTGGACTTCTGGTGATCTGCATGCAAGCCTGCTCTGGCTGCTGCCAAGGATTCATCAAGGAACATCATCACTATGACCTGCTCATCTCATTCCATAGCAAAGCTATTCCCTTCCTATCTGCAAGCTCAATGCCGCTAGATGATTCTTCCAGGGCCAGACCACCTTCAGCCTTTTTTCCAAGACAAATGATTAACCTCTCTGTTTTCTTTAATTTTCAGTGGTATGATGAAGCGATATTATTATAAACATCCTAACTTCACTGAGTCATAAATTCCACTTTCTAGAGGTCTTCCTGCTTGAATGGGAGGGAATATCATAATTTTCTATTTTATCCTATTACATTTCAAAGATTGTTAAACTCAGCAAGAGTATACTAAGCTACGTACATTGACATTTTGCTAAAATGCCAAACTCTGTTAACTTTATTCTAGATATTCCTTTTATCTCCATTCTTTCCCTTTCATTTTTATTTTATAGTAACTCTTCTAGAGGAAGCCTCAATGTTAATTGCAGGCTAAAGCATATATAGTAGCCAAACCTCTTCTTTCATTGGTCTTTACAAACCTTTCCTTTACTAGTTATCTTTAACATATTTGTTAGAATAAAATCTGTAACCAGCAGAAGAAAGGTTAACACAGATTTCCAGGATAAATAAGCAATGATTTTAGCAATGAACATGAAAACCTCACCCAAAGTTCCACCGAGGTTTATAACTCCACAAGCCAAGAACACTGAAGAGGGAAGGAAGCTGTAGCGTTCTGCCGAGACTGCAAAAGAGCATAAATTTAACAAATCATTCTGGATTTAAAATCATGGAGTATAGAAAATTAGATCCCCAGGGCAGTATCTTTGAGAGCTCTATAAGTGATAAGCCAGCAAAGGTAAACTTTTGCACTTCTGATTGTTTTTGACAAGGTCTCCCCACCAAAGCTCTAAAAGAAACTAATCTGCCATTAAATAAAAGTGCTCTCATAGACAATAATCAGTTTAAAATAAGAAACAGAAGAATGAGCAGTTAATTTTGCAGTGAAAAAAAGGTCACCAGAATGATCCCACAAAGAAAATCTATGCTGGGCTTCAAGCTCTTCAACCTATAGGGGAGAAGAGGGAAACGTGAAACCATGACATTTGCTGATGACGAACACAAATTAATAGTGGCACAGGGAAAGTGAACGATTGCTGTGTCTCATAAGATAAGAATAGGAAAAGCCAAAGGAATCACAAAATCCCAGAATGGTTGAGGTTGGAAGGGACCTCTGGAGGTCATCTGGTCCAACCGCTCTGCTCAAGCAGAGACACTTAGAGTCAGTTGCCCAGGACCATGCCCAGATGGCTTTTGAGTGTCTCCAAGGATGGAGATGGAGATTCCACAACCTCTCTGGGCTATCTGTGTCAGTGCTCAGTTACCCCCACAGGGAAAAAAAGTGTTTCCTGATGTTCAGGGGGAACTCCTTGTTCTTCAGTTTGTGCCCATCGCCTCTGGCCCTGTCTGGCCAGAAATGCCTCTGGCACCACTGAAAAGAGCCTGGCTCTGTCCAATTTGCACTCTCTCTACATGTATTTCTATACATTGATAAGATCGCCCCGAGCCTTCTCTGCTCTAGGCTGAACAGTCCCAGCTCATTCAGCCTTTCCTCACAGGAGAGATGCTTGAGTCTCTTTATCATCTTTGCAGCCCTTGACTAGAGTCTCTCCCATATGTGCCTGTGTCTCAAACTGAGGAGGCCAGAACTGGAAATTATTATTTCACAATTAATTGTGAAAATACTTGCCACAGGATGCTGTAGATGCCACACAGCTTCTGTGAATTTAGAAGGCATTTTAGGACATATTTCACATGATCTTTATACAGATGTCCATGTCAAGAAGGGATGAATCACCCTCATGAAGCACCTATCTCTGCTGACTGCAAAGGGTGCATGGCCATCTGATTTGAATACAGGCATTTTGAGCACATACATGCAGTTACTTAACTAACTTTAAATATATACAACAGAATTTGCTCACTTAGGTTATGTTTACAGATCTTTAAAAGTATTTATGCCAAACAACTTTACACTCTAAATTATGAAGTTCAGCAGAGCCTTACATGGTAACATGTATCATAAAAGCCCTAAAGAGGAAAAAAAAAAACCAACTGCAGATGTCACAAGGTAAAGAATCAAAATTTTAGAAAATAGTGCTTTATCACAAATAGTCCTTCTAAACAGAACGAAGGAACCAGACAAGGGGAGTAGGAGTAAAAGTGTTCTCCACTCTTAATTTAGTAAAAAAGATTGTGCTACCCTGCATTTCTCAAGCCAGTAGCGTCCAGTATATAGCAAAGGACAAAGGACTCACAGGTGTCTATAGACTATTCCTAACAAACCCAGGAAAACTGACTAAGAAAAATAATCTCATGTATGCTCTCTCACTGTCCCATCCCTCTAAGCAAACAGCTATCTCCTATTTTGTGCTTTCTCCCCTCAGTGTGAAACTTGTATGCTTTTCCGTACAGTGTTAAGGGAAGAGGAGGCAAATGACCTCATGCAAGCTGCTGCCTGGACTTAGCCAAGTGCTTAAAGTGGGAAGCGAGCATTAGCCATTTGGCTGTTGCATAAGTCAGCAGCCACATCTCCTGAAGAAGGACAAAAGAGTGAGTGGTGATCAGCTGTTGCAAAGAAGACATCTAACCTAACTGGTTAGGACACCTAACCTAACACTGCAGGCTTTGGAACCCAGGTAGAAACTCTTGAGTGCTGCTCCTGTGCTTGTTGCTTCCCGATTGATGCTTTCCAGGCAGCACCCTTCTCTGTCCTCTGTTTATCACTCTGAGGTATGAAATCTCTCCATGCACCACATACTAAATCTGCAATGCTCAAATGCGTTTTGGTATCTAAACTGCAAGCAAGTTAGTTATGCTTTTTCTTGGCTATCATCCTTCGTAAAAGTGACTGGCATTTAAGCCAATAAATTCAAGAGGATCCCTTCTGTAGCAGTCGTATATAATTTTTTCCTTTTTTTTTTGTTTTTTTGGGCTTTGGTTTTTTTTTTCCCTGCTTAAAGGGCTTCTACTATAAGCATCCACGTGATTATTAAACTTGTGCCTCCATCCCTCTTCCAACACTTCCAACTTCCCCAAAATTATGTAAGGATAGAAATTTAAGCTGAAAGAAAGGGACCGATAAGATAACTTTGCAGCAATTTCATTTCAGTCCTCACTCGCTCTTCGAGAAAGACAGATCTTGTAATTTCAAAGCCAGTCATTGCTGAATGGTAATCACATAGCTTGTAAAAGGCAACCATGCTTTGGCAGTCTAAATAGGTAGGCTTACTGATGGTCAAAGTACTCATGCAAGAGGCAAATACCTTTTTGTCACAGCATTCTCACTTTTGGAACATGTACTCTCACTGATTCTTTTCAGATGCAAAAAAGCTTCACACAATCACTTTTTTCCATTTCAGTGCTGAAAATTACTGGGTATGTACATTTTCTCTCAAGCAAGGTTCTCGCTCATATGCAACTTTCTTTTTATGGAACATAATAGACACAATTATTTCAATGAAGTACACACTTAAAGCTAAATACCACACAAATTTCATTCATCAAATATAATTATTGCTAGAACTATGGTGTCTGTTTTTAACAGCTTTTGAAGCTAAAAGGTTTCCGTTCAAAATTTGGGTGGCACGCTCAACCAGAAATAAAAGATTACATCTTATATGCAAAGCCAACATCAGTCAAAACCAGTAACTCCAACATAGACAAAACAGGGAACATAACAGTGCCATAATAACAGTTATGTTTAATGCAGATTGGAACATGCTATGAACAGCTGCCAAAATGTTCAATGATTTATTACATCTATCAGCTTGAAGTAAGCATATTTTCAGTTCTGCCCAGCACCAAGATTTGGTCCAGCACACAGAAATCATTCTTCTTCAGAAACCTGAAGCTAGCAATGCCTGGCACAGTGATCCTTTTTCTTGGGGATGTTTTAAGTAGTCACAAATGGGAAGCTTCTGCATGCTTTATAGCTACTATCAATGGTTTTATGTTGAAGGTAAACTTTGGCAAACACAACTTTTGTAACATAAAAAACTTTTAAAAAGCAAAATATTCTTAGGGGAAAAAGGATAAAGTCAACGACAAATGTGAAGGCCATGGGCTTAATTTGTTTTCAAAAAAATTTATGTGTTGATAGAAAATACTTAAGTATGTGCTCTCTGACACCCCACTATTCTACAAAAAAGCCTGGGACACACTCCCCTCTGAATACGGATTGAGCATTGTTTCCTATGTCATTAAGCAGAGGCAGGAACATATTGCAATGGAATCCTTTCTGCTAAAGCCAGTGCAAAGAATGAGTCAGAACACCAATCAGCAGGGACAATGTTCTTACTCACCTAACTGTTCCTCCTAAGAGAAACTAGCAGTTTTCAGTTTTAAAACCTATTTACATATCCTAAATTTAAACTAATCAACTACACTGCATAAGTAGATGACCCACAAAACTATTCACAAGAGGTATTCGTTTAATTTAGGAAATTTTCCTTTTTTCCACTCTATAAACACTACTGCGGCAATTTTCATAGGAAAGTATTGTGGGAAGCAGCCACCTCTGCTTTGAGTCATTAAGTACAACTAATTGCCCTCTTGAGGATATTTCTTTCTGTCCTTAATTCAGAGAGCCATTAGCTGTCAAGAAATGTCAGCCATGGGAATCATTATTACTATTCTAAACCACAAATATGCAAAATGTAAAGAATAATTCTATTTTCTGAGCTCCTGGGAAAAATCATGTTCTCAATTTGTAGATCGTATGAAAGGACTTGCGCAGTTTAGGTTCATTTCTAGTACCGTCACAATATTCCATCTGACTTCTAACTTTCCCACTAGTTCAATTGTCATATTAACTATATTTGTGTTGAAGAGCTAACTGAATACTGTAGTACCTAGAACAACAGCACACATTGAAAATATTATTGAAAACATACTCTCTTAATTCATAGTCTCTGCCTAGCTATTAACATACAACTAACAAGCTGGAAGCTTCCTAAGTGCTTGGCTTCCTAAATTTTAAGTGGACCTTTGGATTATACACGCAATCACTACACATCAGTTTGACAAATTAAAAAAGAAGGGAAAAAAAAGCATACCAATCCAGACAGGCTCCCATGAAGAGCAAGAATCATAAGTCATGTTGTGCTCTTCTGTTCAGCAAAGTATTCCCTTTCCAAATAACCTATCAAAAAAAAAAAAAAAAAAAGTTGGTGACATTTACACGTAAGGCAGGACAAGATCAGAATAGCAAAAGTTTTTCCTGTAATAAAATTTTATTTTTATTGGGAGATTTAGAATACATTCTGACTACTGACAAAAGGCAGATCCCATGCCTCTTTCTTGCAGAAGGTATAGACCTTAGGCAGGACTAAGGCACCTGAGTTTTGTCAAGACAAAGAGACCCTCAGCAATCTCACCTGTGGAGCCTAAGAATCTCACCATTCAATACTAACATTTGCCAGGACTGGAGTAACATGGTGGTTTTGATCTCATTCAGAGGCATTTATTTCATTTCTGGACAAGCACACAGCAGTTAGGTATTGTAAGTCTTATTGGAAAATACACATTTAGCATTAAACATCATGATCCTGATCGTGAGATCCCCAAAGCCTCTCAGAAAAAAGGACACTTAAATCCACAAGGTGCTACTGAACACCATAAAGAAGCTGAATACATTTTCCCCAACTTGGAAAGATATCAGCGTAATAGTATCGGAAAAACAAAGGGCAAGAAAACAGGTCTAGAGAGGAAGAATAAACCATGAAAGTTTCAATGTGGGATCTTGGCACTTCCTATACATGCTCTTATACCAATCAATCATCAGCAGAATGCTATTATGACTCGAGTAGTTAAAATGATTTCTGTAAAGCACACCTAATATAACTAAAAAGCTACATATTCCATCATGACATACCTGTTGTTAACTGAGAATATAAATTTTCAATGTAGCTTTTCCATATACTCTCAGAAGGAAGTCAGAAAATTTCAGTGAACTTTGAAAGCTGAGTTTATGTCACACTAAAAGATCCCAGTGACCTGATTTGCATATAAATATTGTTTATATATAAAAAATCAAAAGAACAGAGACGTGGGACACAGACACTTTCACATGTTTTTTTTAAAAAGGCTACACAACTTTTAATTTCTGCCAGAAGCAGCTTTTGGAACATCTGTAAGTTGCCTCCACACTGCAACAAAAGATGTGAGGAACCTTCAGAAACAAGTTTCTAAATAAATGCTGTACATGGTGGTTGGAGGACAAAACAGCCAACGAGTTTACAACGACCTCCTACAAGGGAAGTAATAACAAGAAACTGTACTTTAAGACCACTCAATCTCCTGCTTCCTCCAACCATTCAAGTTCTTGAGTTTCTGTATCTGTAACCAACTTAACATGGACTTCAAACACCCAAAACATAAAGCCTGATTTGCCAGACTGCAACTACTGAAAAATCAGTCTTCTGCAGAACAAACCCATTGTTTAGCCACAATGGAAGTAGTGTCTAAAAGATTTTCCTGATGATCTATTGATACAAATTATTTTCCATTAGCACAAAGATTTGATCATTACATTTATTCCACAGAACAAAGTGGGAAGGCAAAATAAAAGTCTCAGATTTAGTTATGTATAAAAGAGATTAAATGTAGCCATTAGATTATTATAGACTTTCACCACTTGGTTTGTTCCCTCTTTAGTGAGATAAATATTGTAAACTGTTAATCTTCCCTTTTAGGCTTTCTGAAATGTCAAAGAAACAAATAAGTTTGCCAGCAGGCAGAAGACTCTGCCAGGAACTTGGACGGATTACATACACCGACAACCTGTGAGATCTTCCCACCAGACCAGCACATTCTCTGACGTAAGAACCATTTCTGCTCTCTACTTACGTGCTTCTTATAGAAAGCATTTCCAACACTCATTAAAAGCACCTTTAAAACCAATTTAGAAAAGCATCCAAAACATCACCATAAACAAAAAAGTTCTTCCACTTCAAGCCTCTAAGAAGGGAAAAAATAAAAGCACTTTTTCAAAGTCAATTTGCAAAATTTTACTGAATTTGAGTACCTTGAAGAGCTTGCTCTTAACTGGGCGAGATTGCTTCGGGTAGTTTTCTGTCAGCAGTCAAGGGTTAACACTGCTTCCAAATGACATTCCTTTCCCCCCCTTTATAAATGACTAGTCAGGCTTTTTTGTAAGAACAGAGGGGAAAATCTCTGTAACCCTTCACGATCCTGCAATGAAATTTGAATGCAAGGATTCCCGTACCTGCAAAGAGCTCTACTTGTGGAATTACAGCCTTGATGGTATCAGCATTTTTTGTTGGCAGAGCTACTGAAAGGGTAGTCCTAACCTTACTCATTCCTGAACCCAGCTCCCCAACCCTGAAGCAGAAGGATTGGTCTGGACTAAAACAGACCCTGGCAAGCAAATTTAAAAGCTTCAAATTTCTGGCCTGAGGCTGTGAGATACTGGGGTACACAGATCAAGACATAAGATTTAGATTTGGCTTCCATATACTACGAGGTATTTACATTCAAGACAGTGCTGCACCATAAGTGAGAACAGTGCAAAACTTGTAATTACTGATGATCTTAGAGGAATTTGCATCTTATTAGGTCTATTTTGATTCCCCCAACCAGGAACTGTCATTTCCAAAGAACTGTAATAGCAGAACAAAAATCACGGAGATCTTAAACACCATTAAACTTAAAAATGTTTCCCACAGGCATTCAGATTACGTTAAAGACTTAGTAACAGGCTAGAGAAGGTCTCCAAAATATTATGAAATGTTTTCAGTATACTACGGCTTTTCAAATGAGTCATAACTTTTTTAAAATACTTTACCGACAGCTCTCTACATCTACTTGCACCTAGTCCACAGCCATTTTTTAGCAAGTTTTCTTAACATTTTCTTGGAATATTAAGTCAAACCATGAGCAAAAATAAACTGAACTACTGAAAGCTTCCTTTCTTCACCAAGCAGCCAGTCTATCGGAAGATAATAGGTAAGTGAAAAAGCCTGCTTCAAGTAAGAAAGCTTTAACAGAGTTGTTCTAAGGCTATTTTGGCTTTTCAACTAGAGTAACTTCTGCAGTATATTCTCTGAATGGGAGACTGAGGTCTGTGAAGATGTTTCACCTTCATATACCACAAGGTAAAGATCTAAAGACTCCTTGTGTTACATCACTCTTACCTCCTTTGTAGTGCCCCAGTATACCCGACACACATCATTGCACTGCTTTCTGCCCAAAAAAAGAGGAAGATGTATTTTCTAATTTGTCAGTAGTTTTGATGACAGCCGTTAGCACACTGACTTCTACCAAAATTCAAGGGCTCACAAAATTAATCTTATAAAAACAGTAACCCCATCATTGACAGCATTCTACATTAATGGAATTTATTAAGTTGTCTCTCCCACAAAAACGTATCTGCTTTTTGAAACAAAATTGATTTTAACAAAAAATCATCTTTTTCTAAAAAGATGAAGGGATGCCAAAGGAAAAGTAATTAGAATGACTGAATTTGTACTCTCTTCATACTGTGTGTTGCCCTCAACAGGTTCCTGGGGTTTGGTTTAGTTTCCAGAGCAAAGGGATCAGCCCTGATTTTGCTTTTCCCATGGGGATTCAGCTCATGTTACAGCCAAATTCTGCTGCTGCTCAAGAGTCTTGCTGCTGTAATACAGATGTTATGGATCTTACTTCTTGGCACCTGGTTCATGGAGAAGAGGTGTTGGCAGCAAGTTAAACGAAGTGACTCTGTTTCAGCAACAGAAATACCGCTCTTTGCAGCATCCTGCTCTGAGAGTACTTAAAGGCTGCAAGGGTTAAAATTTACCCGAGAACTAAACATAGGTTTAGTTTATATGCATATTTTTGTATTTATATTATACATTTTTCTTCTTACACATATACACATGTGTATATGTCTATTTTCAATACTTATCTCTATTCAGCCAAAAACCAATATAAAATGCTTAATGCAACAAAATAAGTTGTTTGTGTTCCTTTGATTTTTTTCCCCCAGATTTACCCTATACTTTGTTGTTAGTCTAAATTAGTCTATTAAAAGTCAGCTACATGTTACAATAGTAACTTATTTTTCATAACATAGAAACAGAGGCTAAATAAACTAACTGTTTCTTAATAGTTATGCATGTCACCTGATTGTGTTAATAGCTTCAGAAATATTTCTGTCTCATGCCAGCCAACTGGAATAACACTTTCAAGATAGCAGTTGTTTCTGAGAAACAATCCTAGTTAGAAATCTGTTCGTACTAGAGATTAAAAAAGACAGTTAAATTGAGAGTTCCCATTTGGACAACTGTCAGGGCAAGATGACATACTACAGACGTTCAGGCCTTTTGCAATAAGGCACTAACAATTTCTGTAGAGACCTGACAGGCAGGGCTTGGAACACATATCACAAACAGCTAACAAAACTGATTAAATTTACAGGCCAAAAATATTTAAATGAGTCAACCTGGCAATTTTTAAAGCACACTGTTTTGTTTTAATGTAATACAAGAGATCACTATTTCAATTTTTTCTTTTTTTTTTTTAATAACAATGCAAAGCAAACAAAAATGCTTATCAACTGAAGGATTCAAACCCTTTGTAGGAACAATCTTTTTAAGTACCTTACTTAAAGGTTACAACTAACATGACAGTTAACTGATTTTGCAATACTCCATGGTTTTGTGCTACTTGGGCACTGTTAAACAAATAATAGGCCAAATCAAATGTCTCAGATAGAATTACAGCAGTTCCTAGTTCACAAACCTCATATTTAAGAAATGCTTGTTTCCATGGAAAAGCTCCTCCAGTAATAAAAGTGAGGGATTTTCACACTATTTTTAAAAATAATTACTTATTGTTTAAAAAAAACCAAAAACCAAAACAAACACAAAACCAAAACAAACAACAACCAAAAAACCCTCAAAAAACCCCCCAAAACCCCACACTACGAAAAGCCCCAAACCCCACTAACCCAAAAAAAGCCCAAAACCTAAACCTAGAAAGAGAAGTATTACCTCCCTAGGAAGAAGTCACACATTAACTCATGTTGTGTTCCACTTTGGTAGCTCAAGATTATATTTCCCTTCTCAACCAAAAGCTGGTAAAGTATGCACAATTAACTCATTTTGCAAGTAATATCAAAGTGTTTCTTCAGTTACAGAGAAGTTTACTTGGTCTCAGTTTCAATATGAAACTGATTCTGAGAAAATACTATGTGGAATTTATCATCTTGCATGCAGGATAACTGATAACAGAATAATAAATGTAACAGTTTCTAATTTGATTGCAATTACTCAGCAACCACTGAAAAAAAAAAAATCAGACCAAAAGACTTCTACAGATTTTTTTTTTAAATCACTGAAACACACAAAAGTCAGTACCAACTGAAAGTTGTGGGCTAGATTTATAGGAAAACAAGTTGTAATGACAACCATCACAAGAGATTAGAAAATGAAACCCTTGCCTCTGTGCTCTCTATAAATCTCTATAAATGCTGAAATATTTTTCATGTTAAAATTAACAGTATTCAGTACAAGACATCAAAAAGAACACATACAAAATCAGAAGTGATGTTCCCCTATATTTCCAAGACAGAAGAAGAAAGAAAGAAAAAAAAAAA
This sequence comes from Gorsachius goisagi, assembly GCA_018403395.1. Lineage (NCBI taxonomy): Eukaryota > Metazoa > Chordata > Aves > Pelecaniformes > Ardeidae > Gorsachius > Gorsachius goisagi. The sequence continues at coordinate 16,631 of BOSO01012232.1, read as the reverse complement.
AAAGATTTTAACTACTGGGGAAGCTTTGCACATTTTAAAGGATTCTGTATTAGGATGTCATGACTAACAAGAAAAATGTATTTTTTCTGTCTTTCTCTGAGATTGATTTAAAAGTTAAGTATTTTTGTCTAATATTCTGATTATTTTCTCTCTATTTCTATCAAAACCACTAAAACACTTTCCTACTGCAGATGTAATACTCAAGCTTCTGTTAGCAGGTCCTTTACACTCAGAGCTGGCTGAAAATAACTTCTATAGAAGAATTTTTGGCCCATCATATCATTATTGATTTTTCCACTGAAAATCCTGTTGAATTTAATGTATGTCTACAAAAACATTCTAATAAAAGCCAAACATGTTTGTTTATACATTGCTATTTTGTTTACAAAAAAAAATACTCAGTTTAGCAAGACTTGTTCCAGCACACCTGGCTACACTACAGTACACATTTACTGTAGGTTCCCTCAAAATATTTCTCATCCAGGTTCAATCAACAGTCCAATAGCCACAATTAATCCTCCAGAACATTTTCATAGAATTGTTTAGGCTGGAAAAGACCTTTAAGATCACCAAGTCCAACCATTAACCTAACACTGCCATCCCACCACTAAACCATGTCCCTAAGCACCACATCTACCCATCTTTTAAATACCTCCAGGAATGGGGACTCCACCACTTCCCTGGGCAGTCCATTCCAATGCTCCACAACCCTTTCAGTGAAGAAATTTTTCCTAATGCACAATCTAAACCTGCCCTGGCACAACTTGAGGCCATTTCCTCTTGTCCTATTGCCCGTTACCTGGGAGAAGAGACCAACACGCACCCTCCTGTCAGGTAGTTGTAGAGTGTCCCCTCAGCCTCCTCTTCTCCAGACTAAACAACCCCAGTTCCCTCAGCTGCTCCTCATAAGACTTGTGCTCCAGACCCCTCATCAGTTTTGTTGCTCTCCTCTGGACATGCTCCAGCAAGGCAACATCTTTCCTGTAGTGAGGGGCCCAAAACTGAACACAGCATTCAAGGTGCAGCCTCACCAGTGCCGAGTACAGGGGCACGATCACTTCCCTGCTCCTGCTGGCCACACTTCATCTGGCTTGCTGTCTTCTTCCTACTATCCCTTTCCTATGGGCACTTTGCAGCAACAGTTAATCTGATCCACAGTGTGCTCTTTGTTGCCAGCTTTCACATGGGTCCTACAGCTCCCTGCGCCACAGAATGGGCATACAATTCATCAGAAGATGAGGAAGAGACTTTCAGGAAAGACGCAAGGCATCCTTCAGGGGGCAAACAGGCACCACAACAATTAAAATTGGCTCAATCCTATAGTCCCTCAGCAAAGAGGCTATTAAAGAGGAAAAGTCATGATTTTCATACTGTGAGAGCTGTAGTCTGCTCCTGGCTACTGTTTCCAGCGACAAGACAGTAGCAGATCCTGATCCACATGTAGACCAACAGTACTCACATCAATGCAATAAATCCAGTCATACGACAAACATGGAGGGAAAGGTTAGAGTGCGCTTAATGCCATCTCCACAATGACCTCTGTGGCCCACCCGGCTGAAAAGACCAGAAACAGTTCTCTCCAGTGTACTCTAAGTAACAGTTTAAACACTGCATGTTGAAGCTATTTAACACTGCTGGAACACTGACTCATTTTCCAGTATGTGTTTTATTGAAAAAGGTTTCATTTCAATTCAGAAAACATAGAATGGCAATTTTACCAACCACCTGTATACACTTTAAATCCTTCCTCAGCCTTCCATTGCATATTTAGCTCATAAACTAACTTTGTCTGGCAAGGTCTTGTAATTTGCAGTCTTACAAAGACCTTTTCAGATCTCCTCTTGGTAGAAGTAGCTAAGGCAAGTTTCTGAAGCTCTACAGACTCAACCGTTGCCTGTTCTCCCAGATTGCTTTTATTCCTTTTCCTAAGTAAACATAGCCTATGAAACTCATGCATATTCAGTCAATTTGAGTAGATATGCCACATAAATAATGTCTGAATAAAGTTATAACCACCTGCTCATGTGCTTTAATTTACACCCTCCTATGCCTTGAGATAGAATTTCAAACCAGCAGAGCATACTCTTGAGTTAGGTTTTTGTGCTGTGCTTCACTCTCCATCTATCTGTTATAACCATTTTTTTTTTTGGAAGTGCGTGCAATTCTAAATGTATCATACCTAGATGCAGTCTAGTCATTCCTTTCATCTTAAGCCACAACTCACACAGTACTGAGAACATGGATACTATTACCTTCTCTAGTATTTCAGAGTTTTCAAACCCATCAAGCTGCAAAGAAGGGACTTTAACTGCAGGAACACAGGGCACTTAGAAGTAAAGCAAGCAACGCAAAATAAGCACGTTACTTCACCTCTTACGTTGGAGACCTTGGGAAGATCCACATCCTATCTATACCCTTTTAGAAGTCTGAAGTTTGCAGGTATTTCAGTCTGTTCAGAACTCCTCCTGCCTTCTCCTTGTCCAGTCAGTCCATCTTACCTATAGCAGTGGTTGCTGCCTGTCCCCTGGGCTCAAGTCTTTACCCCTATAACCACATGCTTAGCTAGAATGGCTCAACAATCCCTGCCCGTCTCTGTGGGAAGAAAAAAAAAAACCAAACCTGTTGTATCAGTCAATAACCCTGGTTTGGAAACCTGATACATTTTCAGCAAAAGCATTAGAAAAAAAGAGCCCAGGTCTCTTCTTGGGCAGAGCAAATATCAAAAATGCAATTCAATTTTCTTGCTTTGAACAACTTCGTATATGTAAATCAAACAGATATAATACAGATGTTAAACAACTTATACATGAAGTTCACAATCTATAATTTCACCAGGTCTGTAGTAGCTCTATTCTCCATGGTATTCTCTGTTCTATTCCCACATACTTTGAATAATCTCAGTTTACTTCCTAGTCCCAGTTTTTCAGTAGGATCATACTGCTGTCAGGTCTTTGTTATACCATTATCCATCCACTAAGCAGTAGTTTTAGTGATTATTTTAATGATTACTTTAGGATCTGTTTTACTGTACAGCTTTTGCCCATTTTCTAATTTTAATAGCAAATTTTTGTTCAGTGACCCACACACCAGGTGGTCTGAGTGGGAATTTAAGATACCTTTTGTAAATACTAACAAAGCAATGAAAATTAACTAACTGTAAAATACAGGAAATTAACTTCTCACCGCATCATCAATTTATCTACCCACCTAAATGAGTTTAAAATACCAGCTTCAAGCAGTCTGATGTTCTAGGGACACTCAGCTGCCACTTCATTTATAATCTGTTTCCTTAGCAACACTATAATCCATCTGGCTGCAGAAAACTAAATTCCCAAACCATATCCTCCTGTACACCGGAAACAGGCTCAAAAACATTTATATTTTAAACAGCATACAGTCACCGTGATTAGTGAACGTATAAATTAACCTGGAAAGGCAATAATAATGTTCTTAACACACACACAAACTCTCCCTGCTCTAGCTTGAATAAGTGATTCACATACTGAGAATGGTGCACAGTCTTTGCAACTTCGAGGTACTACAATAGCATCTCTTTCGTGAAGCTGCAGCCCTAAGCAAAGCTGCTGAAGACCCAAGATCTTGTGTATCATCTTCCATCAAGAGTTTCAGAAATGAAAACATTTCTCTCATCTTTGATCCACCATGCCCAGCTGAAGGAGCCTTCAGAATTGCACAAGGTCAATCTGTTCTCTTAAGACTTTTCTAAGAGAAGTAATTTGAAAGACCTGGGATGCAATGCTATTAACAGCAGCCAAAAAAACCCGATGAAAGTTAATCACACTATGAAGTAGAGCCACTTGTCTTAAAAGTACTCACTCTTCAGGTTTTTGCATCTAGAACAATAAATATAATCTGTACAAGCTAAAATAAAAATCCGGTCCCTGACAGAAACATTTAATATTAAGAGCATAAAAACTGCAAATCCAAAATATTTAGGAAAGCCAATTCAGAGACTGGAGGGTAAGTAGCAATTCCCCACTACTGTAGCCAAGCGAAGATAAACTGGGTGACATCAGGCCTTCTACCACCAGGATTAATGGATATAACTTAATATGGCAGAATGCCTCTTAACCACATACCATTTTGCCTGAATTTAGGAACTCCAATCTGGCAAAGGAAATTCCATTCTTATCTAACGAGCAAATTAATCAGTTATGTATCAGAACAACCTCCTCATTGCCTACATCTCACAAAGACCCATCAACAGCAAGCCAATCTTTAATCCACAGGATGATTTTGCCATGCAGCCAACCATTTCAACGATAAACCAGGACAGCTGTGCCTGACTCTACTGTACAGTGGTGGCATACAAGTCCATACTGCCTGACCTGCTAACAGCAACTGAAGAGATTTGAGCTTTCAGAAATCAGGAGTCTCTTCAGGCGAGGAACTAAGCGGTGTTCCTCACTGCTATTCATTGGCTAGCATCCCTCTAGGAAGTACTAAATACAGCAGCACTTACTCCAAACACCTGATGCTTCCCTCAAACAAGTCCCATGTGCCTGTTGACTACAACCAACATTTCTTAGATGCTTTGGTGGTAGCTGGTTCCAAGAAAGAAGCAGGCTGACTATATCAGACAGAAGCAATGACAGTTCTTCATGTCTTTTCTCCCAGGTGAGGGAAGAAATGGATCAAATTCACAAGTACTAGCCTAAAAATCACTTATATGTTCAATCATATATGTTATATGAGTGACCACAGCAAGTTCTCAGGAAACAGGCTGTTGATCATCTGATACATAGAGCTGATTACATACATTTTGGAAAACATTTTCAAAGACCGAGTTTAACCTTTTTCATTATGTAGATGACAGCTCTGAAAGAACACAGTGGTGTTGCAGTCCCCAGACTAGCTGAGTAGTGAACTGGATAGGCCTTCTGGCAATGTCTGGCAACTTTAGTAAGCTCATCAATGTGAAGCCCCAACTTAAGACCTTAAGGAAGCCTGTTTCTCTAGTAGCATCTGTTTTTCCCCACACACATATTTTCTTCCTACTAGGGCTGGGACTGATCTCACCTAATTTCAACACAGCTTTGAAGTGATCACACAAGCTTAGTCAGCAGTCAGACAGAACATGCATTTCTGGAAAGCAAATTCATCTAAACCGTTTCAGAGATCTATCTTAATTACCTTTTTTCTTAACAGTACTGTATATGAACTCCATAGCTCTACATACCAACATCAGTCTGCATACATCTGTACTGCCCTAACAACTGATTCAGATGCCTGCTTCTATAGAAGAGCTGTATAATGCTTAACAGGTGCATTCCACAATTCTGTAACTTCAGAAAACTACATAAATTGCCTTGACAATGGCTGATACCAGTCTACCCCAGGAGTGATTCACCAGCCCCCCCCTCCCGCCTCCCCCCTTCCTGGAGTTAGGATGCTGGGATCCTCAGCGTGCTCTGGAGCTTGCCAGGAGCCACAAAACACCAAAATGGAATCAAGATCATCCATCTTCCTCATCGTCTTAGAAGTGTGAGATCTTGGAAGACCACCAAAGTGACTGGTCAGTCCCTGAGCCAATGCCTAATTCGTATTCATTTATATTGTCATTGAGAAATTTGATTAATTATTCAAATAGTTGTACACCCAGGAACAGACATAGACTTTAGAAATAGTGAGGAAACCAGAGAGAATAGGGAACTATTACATTTTCAGCCTTACTGATAACAGCTCAAAGTGTATCACCATATTGCCAGTGTACCGTGGAGGCGATTTTTCAAGACTATCATTTGTGGTGGCCTTGAAAACACACATTTAATCCAGTCCTTGTGGACCTAGCAGTTTAACAGCAGAAGTGCTATTACCTGAAATTTCATGCTTTGATTTGATATTTCCAGAAAAGATGAGTGCAGACAGAACTTGCCTTCTTATCTTATCAAAATTAAGGGAATGGGAAAGGAAAAGGCTCTTAACTTCAGTCAGCAAATGCACTCAACCCATCTCTATCCTCATAATAAATGAAACGGAAATTTCTTAGGGCAGATGTAGATGCCCTGGCATCGGTAAGGCATAGTACTATCTCTCCCTGTTATAAGTACTCCGAACACACCTTTATGAGTCAGTATTAAATATTGCCAAATTTCTTTCAAATGTCACTTCCTTATCATAAATGACACACTTGGAGCCTGAGCAGACATGCTGAATGTAGTGTGAAGGATGGAATTAACTTCTCAGCTCTACCAACTCAGGAACCCTTCAAATCAGAAATAAGGTAAGAGGCAGGAGGTCACACTGCTACTCAGTTGATTTTACTCCAAAAAATAAACAGGTTGTTCCTCTCCAGGCCACACAAATTTTTCCAGAGTACTCAATACAAGCATACAAAAGTCTGGGGAACCTTTCTGTGCATGTGTGCAATTTTGAGAGAATGAAAGTGCAAACATAACACACATATTCCTTGAATGTTTCATAGCATGTCTTTGGCTAGATGTGGGAAGCTTGGATCCTGGTTTGGAGATTTTTTACTTTGCTTCTTAAAATCATTTTGGTGGGAAGAAGCAGCACAGGAAATTTAGCTACAAATACAGTTTGAAATCATTATCTGCACTTTGGAGTTTATATATGCAAAAGCATATACACATACAGTTAGTGATACAGGAATCAAAATATCACAAATACATTACGTGCATGTATTTCTAAACACATCCACAAATATCATGTAAGACTCCAGAAAAATGTCTAGAGAAAATTCAGAAGTGACAACTGACAGAAGAGTCTAAATCAAAATGATCAAGTAATAAAAGGCTATTATCTACTGAAGATAAGAATTTAATCAACATATAATATAATGTGTTTTCAAATTACTTTTCAAGTCTTTGACAAAAAAAAATCATCTCTATTTTTCATAAGATATCAAACTCTCTTTTCTATCATTATACACAATGAACCTTGTACAATCCTTTGAAAGGGATAATTTTGTGAATTACACTACTGATGCAGAAAACTTGAAGCAATAACCATTTCTGAGTAGTATCAGGTTTTAAAGTTCTAGCTAAGACAGCTTTAGAAAGACAGGGACTATTATTTTACAATTTGCATCAAAAATACATGCTGCTTCTCCCCCTTTGTTGCAAAGTTTCCCCCTTGTGCCCAAGCAACCCACATCAAACACCTCTTGTTTGTGAACTGTTTTCTAACACTTTTCTTCCTTTTTCGTGTTTTTAAAATGAGGAGATACTTTGCACAAGACAGTGAGGTAATGAAGATAATTTAATGTTCCTGAAGAACTGAGATCTTATAAGGATGAACACCACCATAGAAGAAACACACAGTAAAGTTAATTATTAAGCATTCCGAATGGGTTGTAAATAAGGCATGTGACCATATATTCAGTAATGACAAGAAAATAAAGGACTGCAAAGGTGCTCACTAAGGATTAACCTTGCCTACATGTAGGTGTCCTAAAAGCTGGCTAGCAAGGCTGGGAGAGCCACTGAGACTCTCAGGATACAAAGCAGAGGCGGAATAAAGCACTTCCTGGACAAGCTTATTTTTCTCCATTGACTGTACAAGTGCCTGGACGGCTAACTGAGACTACCTCAGTGTCACCATAGGTTATTTCTAACAGAACCCCTAAAGGTAGCCTATTGTCAGTGGGTTTAAATTTGCTATGCAGGGGTCCATTCACCTAATGAGGTTGGGAAAAAAAAAATAAAATAATGGGACTAGATAGCTAGCTTTCAGAAGTTCAGACTGAAGACTTAGATTTACCTCCTAAACCACCAGCATCCATTTACTGCACCTAATGAGGCCAGCACCTGCTGCAAAATACAATGCATGACCATGTGGAAGAAAGGAAGGAGAAATTTCAAATATCTCATCTGTTTCAAAAAGCAAAGCTAGCAAAAGACATATTTTGCCCACATAAAAAAAAAGTAATTCAACTGACTTGATTAGCATGCTATCGAATAAGGTCTGCAAGACTAGCTGGAAGAGGATTGATTTTTATGTGTTTGGCAAAAGTTGTATATATTCCTGAGAGAAAGTGCGTTATTAAGCATCTGAAAAAAATATGTTGTTTTTAATGAGCACAAGAACCAGATTCTTCTTGGAGGTTTGCAGCAAAGGATGAGGGACAATGCACACAAGCTACAGTATGGGTAACTTCAATTAGGCCTTAGGAAAAAAAAACCCCACAAAAACATAGTGAGAGTGGTGGTCAAACACCAGAACAGGTTACTCACAGAGGCTTCAGTCTTCATCCTTGGGAATATTCAAAAGTCAAGTGGACATGATCCCGAGCAACCTCATCTAACTTTCAACCTGGCTTAGCCCTGAGCAGAGTGTTGGGACCTCCTGAGGCTTCTTCCAATCTCAATTATTCTTCAGTTCTGTGCTCCAGCCTCAGCCCACTTAGGCTGTAACAGGGATTATTCTTTCACCACAGCCTGTTAAATCTGAGCACTGGGTCTGAAAGCCTCTTTTTCCCCCTTGCTTTTTTGACCTGATCTGCTTGGCCAGCTGACCTGACCCATGCTACTAGAAGGCTGCCAACTAGATCAGGATAAAATATTCTAACTAGCCAATTAAAATGACTAGCAACTAGAAATTATATATGAAATCAACCAAGAGAAGGATCTGGAAGAAAAATGCAGGAAGCAGCTGGGCAACAAGAAGGCCCCGGTCAGTAAGAGTAAAATATTGCAGAGAAAACAACAGTGAAGTCACCAAACAGCATTGCCCTGTGGACAACAGAATGGAAACTAAGCCCCAAAGTTTCACCATCCTCCTTAAGTCAGCTATATTATATTACATAAAAATTATGAGGCAACATGGGTCATTTCATAATCCAGGTATATACCATGCTATTTCCCTTCATTGTCAATACACATATGGATCACGACCTACTGCTACAGCTCAGTTATAGCCTGAACTGGCATTTAGAGGTTCTAACTCTGCTAAGGACATAGGAAGTGATCAAAGATACCCTGGAAAAAAAATACTCCTTTTGCTTCCATTTGCTTTAGAGATTAAAAAAAAAGCACTGGGAAAATTACACCCCCAGAAACTAATGTTAAAAACTGAATGTTATTAAGGTTTGAAAGTCAAGCTCTGAAGAATTGAGAAGTAGCAGTTATAGAACTGTAATTAAACACTACAGCATAGGCTTTAACCACATGACTAAATACTGCTTATCCACACAGAATCCAGTGTGCTTTAAGAAGGCCCAGTGCTCACCAAGATGAACAACTGTTCAAAACCTTGCTGTCTCCACAGTTGTTGTGTGTCACCATGCCATATTTAATCAACACCATTCAAACCTTGCTTTAGTAACTCTAAGGAGGAGAAAATCAAGGAAGAGATGCAAAAATCATAACCATCCACTAATTTTGGTTGCCCAGTCTGAGTTGCTAAGTGTTCTGAAAAAAAATCAGATCTCCTAGATAGTACAAAGCACAGCTCCCAAAGGCCGCATCATCACCACTTCAAAGCTTTAAATTTCCAAACACTTCTGTGCTTATGTGGTCTTAACGATATTCTTTTAAACACAGTTTGTGTACAATATACATCTAAACTGAGGTAAATTAGGTTACAGTAATGCAAGAGATTTCTCTAAGTGCCATTCAAACCAGTGGGACTCCTCAGACACTTCAACACGTGCCAAAGTGTAAATACACCTTAAGTGAATTGGTGCTTTTACACAGAGGCAGAAGAAAATGTCTTAATGTTAAGATTTGTATTTTATGAGGTTTCATTCAAATGAAATCAACTGGAATTTCACCACAACAAGCTGCCTGTTTGGGAAAGTACTTTAAAGCATTTACTAAGTCCCATCACATCTGTAAGGTTTAGGGAAGTATCTAAGCATTATCCTCAGCTGGAAAGGAGGCAACTGAATGATTTTCCTACTGAAGTTCGAACTGCACTACCTGGTTGGTTAGCAAAATAACAGCTGCCAGCAAATACAGAGAAAAAAAAAAAATACACTTTTCTAGTAAAGTACCTTGCAAGTCTATGAGAGGCAGTGTGACCTGACAGATCAATTTTCAATCTGAGATTCTACTCTGGATCCTACAACTAGAATTCCTTAGATAAATAGTTACACTTTCACTTGCCTCACTTTCTTCATCTGTAACAATTAAGTCTGACATCCTTTAGAATTGCTTTGAAATTTATTGATGAGACTATTATGCGAGATTAACGACACGTAGCAATACCCAAAAAGCAAGCACAGCATAAAACACAATGCATACGCACAGTTTCGTTATTGAACCAAACAGTGAGATACTGCAAAAATGTGATCCAAAACACACGCTTACGGAATGTTATGAAGTACACAGGCTTCGGTCATAATTCAGTCACAAAAAAGACAGCAAGCATGGTGAGAGTCCACAATGATTTATTTTAAACTTCTAGTCTAATAATTTTAACAGGCTAGTAATCCCTCCAGGCATCTATAAGTAAATAATCTTCAGAGCACTTTAAAAAAAAAAAAAAAATACTTGCTCTGCCCAACTTGCTGCTTATAGAAAAATAATTTGGGAAGTAGCAAAACAGCATGAGAAGACGGGCCATGGAAACATTCACATCTAGCCACCAGGATTACTTATGGACACGCACTGCTCTGGGAGTACATTCCCAAACAAGCAGAACAAGTTGTGTAAGCTTTTCCCTGGTCCTGCTCACCCCTCTCTCATGGGCAAGTGGGAAAGCCACCCCCTGCCAAGCCTTCACCTACTCCCTCTTCACCCACCTGCACAAGTGGAGAAAAAAAAGGCAGCCCTGACAGATCTAAGCAGCTGACTATGTAAAGCAGCGGTTTACAGTGCCCAAGATCCTCAATGCAGGGAAATTAGATCACTGTGATTGAGCAGAGAGTTAAGAGAGGCTACTTAGAGTGTTACTGATAGACTATGTCAACGCTAGTAAATCAAGCAACGCCAGGAACCATTCCCAGGAAACAGAACTCACTCAGTCACGCAGACCGCTGAACTGCTTCAGACTGGTACAGCATCCTTCTAACCCAGGCCAGCTACAGTCCTCCCATGCAATTCTTGCGCACGATTTCAGATTTAACACAGGCCAGGAAGCCAGTCCCAACCAGCAGCTTGTATTCAGCTATCCTGTTCTGGAAGGCAGGAGAGTTTAGCACCATTGACAAGGGCTATCTGGGCCAGTTGGCTTCAGGACCAGAGAGAACAGCTTTGGGCACTTTTAATTAACTGGTAGAGAAGCAGTCATAGCCTCTCCAGGCTTTGTCTGCTATTATTCTTAAAGGAAGACTTTAAAAGTGGCACATGCAATGAAGTGTATGAGGACAGCCTGACCAGCACCACCTGACTAAAGTCATCTGCACATTGTAGTATACAAGAAAATTAGAAATCAGTAGAGCTCATCTTGGCTTCTTCCCATTTCCTCTGAGCAGACAGACCTTGCATATCATCTGCTCATACCTACAGTCCCATTTCTTTTCTCAGTTAAAAAAAACCCCAAACTTCTATACATTTAACATGCGTTTTTACTGTAAGGCCACTCTCTAATAAATGAGTCATGCAAAAGCGTAAGAAGCTGAGTTTCTGAGGGCTGATCATCTGGCAGTAGATATTTCAAATGAAAGTTATTCAGAAATTATTATTCTTCTAATTACTAATCATTACGAAGTCCGCTTCTGTAGACTAAACATATAATTATTAGTGAATCTATTATGTTATCCTGGAAACGTAGCTCCAGCAACGTTGGCAAATACATTTTCACAATAAATAACTGCACAAAAACAACAGTAAAAATACATTTGAGAACTCACAATGTGGGGCTATTCCATGTTATCAATACTCTTTGAAATCTCTCTACGATTTCAGATGGTCTATATAAAACTGTCCATTTCATAATCCAATGCCTCTGCCGCCTTTGCTCTAATGGCAGAACATGTAAAACATCCCACCGTAAACGCATCGGGCAAAACCCCTTTACCACTGTTAAAGCATTCGTGTTTTCAGTAAGGATAAACAAGTTTATTTAACAATCCTTTGGGGCACGAAGCTAACGTACCAGCTATACCTAGCTCTGACCATTTGAACTGCGCACGTTACCTGTCTCTTTATGGAAATCCACCGTGTTCTAGGAAAAGTGTTTTTACTGATTTACAGGGAAAACTTTATAGTTTGCTTTGTTATATATATATTAGCCTGCGCTGGATCATCTTACTTTTCAAAATCAAGTACGAAGAAAACCATGTGGAACACCCAAACAAAAACTGCACTCTCTCGTTTAAAAAATACCAACTGTTTTTCATTTTCTTAAGTGAGGCACTTTTTTTTTTTTTTTCCAGGAGCGACTCCCCGCGTCAGGAGCAGCACGCAGTCCGCACCAGGCACAAGCAGGGTCTCCCTGACCCGGAGTTGTGCACAGGCAAGAGCCCGAGGAGCAGGTGACAGCAAGCAGCCGCCCCCCGCCCCGTGCCCCCAAGGCAGCGTCCCGCCTCCGGGAGGAAGGGACCTGCGAGGCGGCGTTCAGCCGGGGAGCTTCAAAGAGCGAGGCCAACTCACGGGGACGAAGCCCGGCCGGAAGCGCGGCCCCCACACGCCGCCTCCGCAGGAACCCCCACACAGGCGCCCCGCGGCCGAGAGCGCCCACCCGGGGCTGGCAGCACTCCCGCCCCCGGGCCCCGCTCTGCCCCCCGCGAACCGCCCGCCCGCCCGCCCCCTCTCAGCCGCCGCGGAGCCCGCGCGGCGCTGACCGTTGCCCGCCAACGGCTTCGGCGGCGCCGCCGGCAGAGGGGGCGCCCGGCCGCCCTGGGCCCACGCCGCCTCCTCGGGGCGCCGATCCCCGAGCCGGCCTAGCCCTACGGGCACGCCCGCGCGGGCGGGGGGCGCGGCAGGACCCCTGCAGGTCCGCTCGGGGCCGGAGCGCCCCTCCCGGCCGTGGGACCCCGGCATAAGCGTGTGGGGCTCTCGGCGGTCCCCGCTGCAACTCTGCCACCCAGACCACCGCCCCCCTCGGACCAGGGACAGCCGCAGCCCAGCCCCGCGGAGCTACCGCCGGCGGATCCAGCGCCGGCTGCGGACGCAACGCAACGCCCCGCCTCGCCTCGCCTCACCTCACGGCGTGGCCGGTGCCCCGCGGAGCCCAGCGCAGCACGAGCCCGGCCTGAGCCCATCCCTCCGGGAAGTTCCCTGCCATCGCGGCGGCCGGGGAAAACAAAAGCTTCAAAGCCGGGAGCGGGAGGAAGGGCAGCTCAGGCAGAGAAGTGAGGGGCATTGCTCGCCCGCCGCGCCGCTGCCCCCGGCTGCCGACCTCCCCCGGCGGCAGCCCCCTCAGCGCCGCCTCCCCATCTGCTTCGGCGGCGGCTCTGCTGCACAGGCAGCGCTGCGGAACCGCCGGACCGAGGAGCAGGCAGGCGACCCAGCGCCTCCCCGCCTGCCTGCCCGCCCGCTGCCGGCCGGCAGCCTCTCCCCCACGCCGCCGCCGCCCGTCCCGCCCGCCGCAGCAGCGCCGCCGAACCCCGCCCCCGACCGCCCGCGCCGCGGCTCCGCCTCCCGGGGGCGCGCGCAGGCTCCGGCCGAGCGGCTCCGCGGCCCCGGCGGTGGTGGGCGATCCGCGATCCCCGGCCGAGAGGGCCCTGTGCCCCGCACCTGCGGGCTGAGGGGCGGCTTAGGCCGGGCTGAGCTGCTCTGCAAGGCCCCCGTTCATTTCTCACCGCCAGGCACGGAGCAGGCTGTTCTGTAAAGTTGGAAGCGCCTCTTTTAGAAATCCAGGTAAAAGAGATGCTGGAAGCAGGATTAACGAGTGCAGAGGGGCTCCACGCCTCCTGCCAGGCAGGGACATGAGTGTGATGTGCGCTTGGTGGTACTGCAGTCCTTGCGTATGTAAAGGGGAAATTTATATTAAGTAGCTCAAAGAGCCGCTGTCTCGATTATTATATAGAGTTGTCCTGGCTGATTTCTAAGGGCTGAGACAGGTCTCCTCATTGCCCACAGAGCTAACTCGGTAGCGAGGAAGATTTGCCAAATAGGTTATAGTTGCAACGCTAAGGTCACACAGTGTGTGGTATTGGCAGCCATATCGCTTCCAAACTGGGATAGGGTGAATAGTGATGCTGAGAAGTGCAAGGCAATGGATTGTAATCTCAGGCCAAAGCCTTCATGGTTCAGGGCAGCTTATTGTGGCTTTAGCCAGTCTTTCTGTTTTCATAATGAAAATCTGTGTTGTTGGCAAGACTCACTATATCATATTAAATGGGCATCCAAGGGTGTAAATTGATACAAAAGCTCAATATTAGATTACAGAGCTTGATGTCTGAACCAGGAAGTCTTTCACGATCCCCTTTCCTATTCAAACTGTATTTACCTGATTGCCAGCTAACAGGTCTCTGCATCAGGTCACAACTGCTCACAGTGAACTCAGAACATAAGGGAAGAGAATAAGGAAGCTTCTTGTTCTCCCAAATGGATCTCTTAAGCATGAAGCTGATGGGGTGCCAGCACCATGGATACTGCTTTGACTTTTTAGAAGTGCAACTCTCAATTGAGTTCAGGTGCCATGCTCGCACAAGGCTATGGCTGAGAACTGCAAGGCAAATCCAGAGAGGAAGCAATTGTTTCCAGCTGCTTTAAAAATTCTTGACCATGTAAAAATGATTTCTTTATTTTTACATCTTCTTTAGAAAAAACTTCTTTAAACATAACGCACAGTTAAGTGGGTATGAGCACTTTTTTGTTGCAATTTCTCATCAGAGGAAAATCGCTGTTAAGTTCTACTGCTCTTTTTGAACATAGAAAACGTGCTCTGTTTTCTGGGATGCACTCTGAACTCCTCCAGTCTGAAATAAGCGTAACTAACCGGTGAGAAACTGCCCTTCTGGGGCTTCTGATCTGTTTTGCTGTGGTTGGCTAGAGTCTTTAAAGGCTTTTTATAGCATAGGGGAGACAAGATACATTGATTCAATTTGAAAATCCTCAGATATTATCACTGTACTCCATCTTGTGGAAGAGGCAACAACACATTTTAAAATGATCCTATAGTGGGGTTTTTTGAGTAATTAAACCTAACAATGTCTGGTTCTTAGTGCCAAAGCAAGGAACTACATATAGCAGTAGATACAAGAAGCTCTTTAATTCTCAGTCTGCCGAATTGTACCCCATGGGTTTGTGTAGATGTCCCTTGGTTTTAGGTATGAGCTTCATATCTCCTTCTTTGTTTTGGAAAGGAGCTTTAGGAAAGCATTCAAAGAGTCTAATTTGAAAAGAGAAACTAATGCAGAAAGGAACCTGCTTTCTAGGTGAGGTTGCCAAGGACCACCTCAGGTTTGGGAGAGTCATTATAAGGCTGAAGAAGCAGCCAGGTGGAGCAGGGATGGGGATCTGTGAGGATAAGTGGCTGGGGTAAAGACTGCTAAGCAGGATTGCTCAGTAGGGAATTGACTGGTTTGAGGGGGTTGGGGGGGGGGTGGGTTGTAACCCCTATAGTAAGTACAATAATCTAGCTTTATCTGGGGCACTGTACTGAGGAGCGCTATCTGTCTTACCAAAAAAAGCCAAACAATGAGGTTCTCTCTGCCCTTCTGAAACTGCCTTTCATGGTTTGTGACCTTTCTCCCCTTGATTTTCAGTGCTGCTTTGGGAAATCAGAACAGGTATTGAGGTGATGACTATGAACCATAGCAAGGGCATATTCATACATATTTGTGTCTGGCCTGGTGCAGAGAAAATTGAGAAACTTACCTGAATTCACAGCTCTGGAAAGGTTAACCTTATAATAGTTGCCCTAGGACAAGCTTGAAAGAGAAAGCCATTTAACTTTAATGAATAACTTAAAATACAAAGGGCTAGTTATTCCAACTGTTCCTTGGACGGAAGGAAAAACGTTTTCTTGAGAAAAGACTGCAGAAAAGGTTAGTCATTCAGACCCAAAAAAAGCAAAGGAAAACAAGTCTTGTGCAGGAAGAAGTTAGGAGAAAATTCTATTGTACAAATGAGGATCCTCTGAATTACCTCACCCCAGAAGTCAGTTCCATAAGGAGGCTAAATTTAATTAGCAGACGTGAACTCTGTTGGTTTCGGGGGTTTTTTTCCAGAACTCCCCCCCTCTCTTGCAGTAGCACTAATGCATGTGCCTCTCCCCCATGGTGTGGCATGGAACAGCAATGCTGAATGAAGCACTGGCCTTTTTTGCTTCATTTACCAGAGAGGGCCTTGGACAACACAGCGGTCAACTTGCTGATTGCCGGTATGCTTTACTGCTCCAAACTGTGCTAAGTTTGGTAAGGTAGAATTGATCTGGTTTAAGTAATGCCTCAGTGCAAACAAGGCCTTGAAAGTGGAGTGTGTGTTTCTGTCTACTATTGTAACAGTGGAGATAGGTCTCATTAATTCCTGAGATAATACTAGGGACAGGGAATCTTCATTGACTACAGTATTTGTTAGCCTTTTCCAGACTCCTTGGTCATTTTCCTAGAGCAATGACTCATCACTTCATCTCTGTGCTGATTGCATTAAATTGTTATTATTATTATTACA
Source organism: Gorsachius goisagi (assembly GCA_018403395.1). NCBI lineage: Eukaryota > Metazoa > Chordata > Aves > Pelecaniformes > Ardeidae > Gorsachius > Gorsachius goisagi. The sequence goes on along the minus strand of BOSO01012232.1, from coordinate 144 downwards.
ATATAAATAACATAATGCTTATGCTAATTCACTTTGCACGCAACTGTCAGAATTCTTGAAACAGTTGTCAATTGAAAACATCCTACATGAGCATTTCAGCATTATTTAGACTTCTCCTGATTATTCTATTCATATTTATGATAT